>JAMLFT010000108.1:0-58463 GCA_026544285.1 Pachyrhizus erosus | reverse complement strand
ATTGTATTAATGTTTATTAAATTCAACATGATTAGTATAATAGGAAATGTGTTAAATTTAAATAAAATTTAATTCAATTAATTAAAATAAGTTATTTTAATAAATAACAAATGAGAAAAAAACTATATTTGATAATTTGGAAAATTTGCAATTATTTTATTAATGATTTAAGTTAAATTAATAAAAAGACTAGGTATCTAAATTTGTTAATTTAATAGTTGACTATTGAAGAAAAAACTATACTAGAAAAATTGGAATTTTGTATTAACAACTTCCACTTATGTTTTCCTTCCTTCCTTCCTTCATTCATTTTTTAATTCCTCTCCATAAAAAAAAATGAACATCTTAGTTATTTCAAAATCAATTTTAGATTTTTATATGAAAAAATTAAATTTTTTTTTTATTAAATCAAGATACTAAAAATTTAAAATTATATTTAGAGACCACAAATAAAAGTAATCCAAATTTGAGTGACTAAAACATATTTAAGCATATAATTTAAAGATGTATTCACTTGTCATATCATGGTTTTATAATAGTTAAGTAATATTTATTTTTTATTTATAGCATAATACGATACATAAATTTCAAATGTAAATTTCATTATAAATATTTGTAAAAATATATCTTCAATTTTTTTTTAAAATTCAACATAATTAATGTATATTATAGGAATTTAAAAATTAGTGATTTTAAAAATACTTGTTAATTACTAAACAAATTAATCAATTAGAAAATTAGTTAAAATAATTTAATTAATATCATCAAATTAGTAATATTTAATTTTAATTAGATGATGATTAGATATCAATAGACACCCTTAGTAACATGAGATGTGAGATTAATTATAATGGACAACAGTATTTTCTTTATTCAATTAGATTGTTAATTTGATATTTTTTTTTGTTCAACCTGTTAATTTGAATTTATGTCTCAACCTGTTAAATTTTTTATCACATTATATTATTATATTATTGTATTTATACTATAATTTTATTTTGGTAAAATTAATATATTAATGTAATTCATAATTTTAGTACTTTGAAAATAATAATTTATTAACATTATGCTATGATTAAATTTGGGTACATGATAAACTTTAAAATAATAAATTATTATCATCTATAATTTTGATATTTGTGACAATTTTATTATTATAATATATCTAATATATCATGTTTAAACTTTGTTGATATTTTCAGTTATAGTTTTTATATAGTTCATAAAATTTATCACAACAACTTAAATAATTGATATGAAAAATAATTTAGTAGGATTTGATTAAGTATTATTGACAGATGTTATTTTAAATTAATGATTTCAATCTATGACTTTTTTAAATTATCTTAAATCAATTACATAAGGATATCAAATTTAAATTTTTATTTTACTATATAAATAAATGTCAACTTATTTTTTTATTGTGTAGAGTTTAACTAAATATTAAACATAATTAAATATTTATAATCAATAGATTTAAATAATATAAAAATAATTTAATAAAAATTTCAATTATATTAATTATGTATAACAATTACATGTAATTATTTTTATTTCAAATAAATAATTTAATAGTTACATTCGCACAAATGGTCCCAACTAAGTTCAAATCAATTGATCACATTCGCTTTAAAACCTAGTTCAAAACATTCTCTTCATTCATATTCTTATATATTTCTTTAGTTCTTTTGAATTTGTACATTTGAAAAGAAAATAATAATAATAATAAAATACTCTCAAATGAAGAGAAGGTTGATAGCAAGTCAAGACCATAAACACTATCTTTGCCTTCATCTTTTCGATGCCTTAATCGTCCACTTTAATCAATACACTAAGCAAAAGTAAAATAAGCATACAAATGAAAGAGGGACATACATAAAAGTAAAAAAAATAAAAGTCTCTTGAATGAAGAAAATGTAAAAAAAAATTAAAGAAAAAGAGGAAAAAATACTTGACATATATGCATCTCAATTTGACAATATATTTTTTCAACTTATCAAATACAACCAAAGGAATCAATCTAAAAGGAGTAACATTTTAAAACATGTAACCAAAAAAATCCTAACATTGTAGAATGATAGGAGAGAGTGGATATAAATTTTAATATGAAAAGAATAAATCAACTATAAAAAATAATACATATATGAAAAGTTTGGATTGAATTTCTTTTAAATACATGTCCCTTTCTCATTTTTTCTCTGCTTGATCGCCCTTTTATTTTCTAACTTTGTTTAAATTTCAAAATATAAACATTAAGTACTAATAATTTTCATCATTGTGTACAAAAATAAATATGAAATTAAGCTCAATTAAAAGATACAATAAAAATTATTTTTCTAATTTTGTGTCATAATTATTCATAAATTTATTTATGAACAAATTAATGTGAGATCAATATTTTAAACAAATATACTATAGATTTTTATTGACAACAATTGTATATACATATCACTATGATATTTAAAATAAAGAAAGAAATTATAATTTTCTAATATATGTTTGGCATAGGTATGTATTTAATAGCCAATTAATATATACAAATTATACTTATAAAGTAATTCATAAATTATATTTAATAATTTTTACGTAAATATTAAATAATTTTACACTTAAGATTTATAATATTTATATTTTTTGTCCTTGATTCTTATATTAAATTATCATTATAAAAAAATTATGCTATTAACATTAAATATTTCACTAAATAAATTATTTTCAAAATTTAACTATAATTATTTTTTAAAAAATATATATTAAATTGAGTATTATTTATTTAGGATAATAAGAGACAAATGTGTTCATATTCTTAATAATTTATTTAACGTAATCATATGTTAAAGGAATTTGAAATTTGAAATTAAAATGTACCTATTTAAAATTTATTAATGTAATAATTTTAATTATAATATTTTTCTAAGAATAACATGTGTAATTTTTCCTTTTCTTTTAAATTAATTCATTTTTTCAAGCTCCTCGGAGAATGCTACATGTAAGTTTTCTTTTTTAAAATATTTTCGTTTGTATATAATATTGATGTAGATTATAGTAACTATCTTGAACGAAAATATTTTGAACTATTTTTTACTATTATTTAATGAAAATATTTTTAGTTTTTTTTTAAAGGTTAGAAACACACTAGAAAAAGGGTTAACTAATGTGTGTTTTTAAAAATCTTTTACAAACTTTCGAAAAAAGCCTAGATGAAAAATAGTTTATAAATAACTTTTCAACCAAGCGAGTGAAGGAGACATAGCGAAAAAAAAAAGATAAATGAACACAAGTTTTTATACTGATTTATTAAAACCTTTAACTATGTCCAATTTTTCTTCAACTTCAAAAGTATTCCACTAACCAATTAACATACCACAAAACAAGTATTTTAACTGTCATTCTTAACTACATCAACAAGTATTCTTTATATTACTTTTGACAAAAATATTTAAGTATTTTTTTTACAATCACTTCTAATTGCAACTCAATCTCTTGTGAGATTGAAACACTCATGTATTCTTCCACATTGTTGCATTCCTAGATTTCACAACTTTATAGGTTTGTTACAACAAAGATAACTTACACAAGTAAAAATATAATAGTTAAATACAATGTACAAAACAACTTAAGAAAGTAAAAAGTATGAAAGAAATAAACACATAGAACATTTTTTGTCCAAAGAGTTTGGTCATCCAGTATATACAATGTGTTCTCTAGTTTTGAATTTTCACAACTTAGTCTTCATATAAGCTTCATGAGAAAGTTCCCATTGTGAGATATGTTTCTTTAAAAATTTTCATTTTAAGTCTTCATTTAAAGCATGAAAACTTTAGTAACATTTCCTTGATGTGAACGCCTTCAACAAACGATACATGAAGAATAATTGTCCTTTCTTCCCTAAAAGGAATTGACACAACTTCTAAAGTGAGCTTACTTTTCTACACATTCTTATTTCAATATTTCCTAGTTCATGCTATAAACTCTGAGTTTGCTTTTGATAAAAAAAAATTATTTATCGTTCAAATGTTTTTGTTTTTCATTAAATGTTTGGAATTCAAATATTAAAACAAATATATAAAAAACAAAATGAATACCAAGTGTACAAAATGTAAGTTTTAGGCTTTGTGACTAAAACACTTTTAATGAAAACTTTTATTAATGTAAATCAAATAGAAAACACAAGAAGGGGAGGGGGGGGGGGGTTAAATTGTGTTTTAACATTTTTCACAAAACCTTTGTAAATAAACATGATAACAAAATCATATGTATTTAAAAAAGAGAAGTAAGGTGTATTTTAAAAATGTATTAGACGAAAGATTTAAAGAAAAACCAACAATTTTTTCCAGTTAGTAAAATAAATGATAATAAAAAGAGAACACAAAAATTTTATATTAATTCACCTTTACTACTGAGACTACGTCTAGTTCTTGACAAACCACCAAGTTATACTATATCAAAAATAGTACAAGTATTCTTTTTTTAAGTCATTTTTGACTTTGCAACAAATATTATTTCCTAGTCTTTTCAAGCTACATAATAAGTATTTTTTCTCAAATCATTTTTGCCTTAATCTTATAGGTAAACATAAAGAAGAGATGAACTTAGAAGACTCCTAATGTCTGTATCACACAAAATATAACTAAAATTGTATAAGTTTGTCTCAGATGTGCTAAAAGTTTGAGAGTTTTTAAAAAATAATGATTATAAGAAAAACTTGAAAGCAATCAATTACATAAGATTTTTTTTTATGGTAGGTAACTTGCTTCACATTCAAAACTCACTTCTATATATAGGTGACATCCCTTAGATATTGGTTGTTTCACAACAATCTTTTATTTTCGTCTACTAGTGAGATGTTTGAATAAAAAATATATGTTGCATTAATTATTTTTCACAACTAGTCACATAATCTACTGATAACACAACCTGTTTGTCTTCTTTTGTAACTTCCAATCATATATCAAATGTTAATTCTGAAATATTTTTGTTTTAAGTAGATTAATGCTTACTCAAGCATAACTTTTGAGGAAAGAAGTCTTTTTTAAATACATTTTAATTATTCTCTTTATTCTTCAAAATATTCTCTACACAATAAAGAGATTTGTATGTACATAATAACTATAGATTAAAATAAACTATTTCAAGACAATATTAGCTGAAACATAAAGACAAATGATAAAGGTGTATGAGCAAAAACATTAAAAAAATGATTTATTAAAAAATAATTAAACAAATTGATCGTCTATTATAGACGATAAAACTTCATTATTATTTTGTAGCATTAAAACATAAACTTTTAGAAGACTAATTTGCCTTTTCCTTAACAGTTAGTATATAAAAGCATCATGAGTTTGAATTATGCTTGGATGATAAAAACAACTTGCGTCTTGGACGCTTAAAGAAATTTAAAAACCATATGACACATTTTTTATTCAGCACGTAGAATGCTTATTTCTTTTTATAGAAGCTTTGGACACATGTCCATTTTAGTGTTTTGGATGCTTTTTCATTTAAATCAATTTTTTGTATCTAAGTTTAACAATATACGCTTTCGTGCTTTGGAGACTTATATCATTTGCAAACTTAACAAAACACATTAGTTCATCAATATTTAATATATTTATTATAATCAAAATCATAAAATTTTGAGAGAAATCATGTAACTTTCATGTCTTTTATTCCAACATTTTTTTATGATAATATTTTTTATTGAATTTGCTTAATCTTTTATCTTTTTCAATCTATCAATAATTAAAAATAACATTATATCATAATATAAATTATTTACTATAAATCTAAAATATAATATATGTATTTAGAAGTACTTTTTTTTATGATAAATTTATTATATAAGATAAACATTAATTCTTTGCAATGTAGTGCTAAAATATTAGTTTTAATTAATTGATTAGTTAATTATATTTTTTGACTCAATTAGTTAACTACAAATTTATAGTTTTATTCGACATTCTTTTACCTTTTTCTTAACCTTAGTTGTTATCATAAATATATTAGGTAATTAAACTTAATGGTAAAACATAGTTTATCTTTTTAGCTCTTACTTTTCACGAGTTGAAATACAATTATAATTTGCCTTATGAGACATGGTTATTAAACATTGCATCTCATTTTTGTGTTTATTATTTTAGCTTTCTTTTTTAAAATTCTTTTTTCTTTTAATCTTTCTCTTCCCACTCTTCTCATGTTTTACTCATTTCTTTCTTCTTTATTTCATTCTTTTTTTAATCTGTTTTTTCTTTGCTTCTCTAATTCTATTGTTCTGTTCTTTTAATTACAATTATTTTTATTTTTTATTGAAAATATTATTTTGGTTTTATATTTTTAATTTTCTTTTTAAAAAATATTCATTTTTTTCAATTTTAATTCTTTTGATTATGTTTGTTAATTATTTTAAAGTTTTAATATATTTTTAGCAGTGCTTTTAAATTATGTTATTTAATTGTTATTTTTTAAAATTATTTTTAAAATTTTTTAATCACCATTCAGTCATTGATAAATGATCCAACATTGTACTTTTAAGACTTATGATATCTTCTGGAAATCTAGTCTATGATTCTGCTTTTTTTTTTTTTTATATATTTATTTCCGTTATCTTTTAGTGTTTATATATATATATATTACTATTTATTTTTGTTTGCCATGACTTCTGCCATTAGCTTCCACGTCATCTGCTGTTGATAACCTTGGTAAAGACATAGCAGAAGGGTAAACGCACTATTATGTTGTGTCACCAAAGAATTGGTCTAGTCTACAGAAGTAAGAATAGAATTCAAGTGTGGATACCAGATAATCTTGATAATCCTTTATAGCCATATCTAGCACATTCCAAACCACGTTCCGCTTCATCACTAATGTATTTGCAATAGGTGCCATATAACATGGAAGGTTCATCAAATTCAAGTCATATAAATTTAGTTTACGAGGAAAGTGAGCAATAGTTAGACCAAGTGTCATAACAACCTATAAAGTTAATTACCTTAAAATATTGGTATCATAAGGGCATGAGGATAGATATAGCTTGAAGCAGTAATATAAATGCCTGGCAGTAATGGATGATGTAGATAAAATAGATGAAAACTTGAATTTTGATTCATAATCCCTAGTCACTACTAAAAACTTGAGCATAGACAAGGGAGTATATTGATATTCAAATTGATACCGCGGAAGGAAAAATATTAAAAATGGAGATTGAATTAAGTGACCAATCATTAGGTCGATCCCAATATGTTAAACTGCAGGAGTTTAGTAATTTACTATTCTATCAATTAATTCCATTGTTTACACTTCTACCATCAAATAGTTCATTATTTCTTTTCCCCCAACTAAATACTTCCTCTTATAATTGACATATAACTTTCAAAATAAATTATAAATTATTAAATGAACTAACTAGCATGTTCATGCATGCACGTATGAAGATTCTGATTGCAATCATTAGTTTAATTTTTTTTATTATTTTGTCTTACTTTTAAAAATTAATTTGATCTTTTTTAATTTAAAAAAAACTTATCTGTTTCATTATTTTTTATCTCATAATTTGTTTTATGATATTTTTTTATTTTGTTATTTTTATTATCATTGTCATTATTTTGACTATTATTATCGTTGTCGTCTTTGTCACAGTTGTCATGATGATAAAAATATTAATAATAGTGGTAGTTGAGGTGATAATAATAATGATGACAATCACAAGAATTGTGATGAAATTGATAATTATAATGATGACAAAGATAATGCTAGTGGAGATGATAACATTAATGATGGTGAAGACAACAATAATAGTGATAATAAAGGTCACTATGATAAAAGCAATGACAATCAATAATGATAATCATAACGATAATAATAATGATAAGGATAATAGTGATAATAATTATAGTGAAATAATATCAATGATGATAAGAATAAAAATAATAATAGTAGTTATGATAAAGGATGATGTTTTTTAAATAAATAATATTAGGAGGTAATTGAAGAAGAAAATTTGGAGAAAGAAAAAATTTATTTTTTAATTAAAAAGATCAAATTGTTTTTTTAGATTAAGGCAAAAGTAATCAAAATTCTAAACCAAGTGAATGTAATAAAACTCCTCCTCACCTGTGCATATGCACATGTTAAGATAAATTCTTATTAAATATTTAAAATTTATGCAGGTAAATGTTGGGAAATAAATTTTACATTGCAACATATTTTTCGGACATAATTTAGTAACTAAATAATAATAACAACAAGATATACTCTTTTTTCTTTGGTCAACTCAATAAAAGATCTAAAAACTTTCATGGGCCGAGCCCAACAAAGATGTAATGCACAGAAACCTTTCCTTATCCGAAAAACAAAAAAATTGTTCCCTTGTCAATGGGCAGTGCAAATGGCAATGGAAATTGAAAATGGAGGGAAAGCAAACCCTAAATTCATTCATTGAACCAATATAAATATAAATTTAAGAAAAAAAAAAAAAGAAAAAGACATTCCAATTTACTTCAGTCACTGACACTAAACACTTCATTTCCGACCAAAAACAAATAATTATTTCATTTTTGGTGCTTCTTTTCCATGGCGAGTCTGCTTCGCAACGCTAACACTTCCCTCCTCAAACGTTCTCTCTTCCACTCCGACCTTCTAACGGTGATGCATTATATATGCTTGTATTTTCTTTTTTAAAGAATATTCTTTTTTTAAAATATTATTTTTTGGATTGGTGCGTGAATGAATGGTGGTGATTTTTTTGTGCCCTTTTGCTTGCAGCGCTTTTGCTTTAAACCAGGAGTATTGGGCTCGTCTCAAGTTTTGAGCTTTTCAACTCGTAAGGGTTTTTTAAAGTGTCATTTTAGTTTTATTATCTAATATAACTTTGTGACATAGGGAATCTGTCTGTTGGAACCGGTAATATCTATTACTTTGTTGTTGCTCTAGAATTTAGGTAGATATTTGTTTCTGTGAATCAAACAGAAACAGAAAAATGTGCATTTTAGTTTTTTGTTGATGTAAGCGCAGATACTGGCTTAGGGGTTGCTGCCTTTTCTTCCTGCAAGATTTTTGCTATTACTTTTTTTCTTGGGTGTTTTTAGAGTTTATGTTCATTTTAAGACTTAAGTTGATCTTGTTTTTAATTTTTTATACACAGGTAAAAGGAGGTCTAAATCAGATGGAAGTGACTCAGGTGAAGAGAACATGTCTAAGAAAGATTTGGCTCTACAACAAGCTATTGATCAGATCACTTCTGCATATGGAAAGGGATCTATCATGTGGCTTGGTCGTTCGGTGGCGCCTAAAAATATACCTGTGGTGTCTACTGGCTCTTTTGCTCTGGATATAGCACTTGGGGTTGGAGGTCTTCCAAAGGTATCCTTGTATCTTTTTCTTATGTTGTACCTGAGCCAATGTTGAACCCTTTTTTAAATATATTGAATAAGCTCTCTTGTTGATGACAAAAAGCCTTATTATTTTGTTTTGGATAGGGGTAGGGGGTTCAATTTGTTAATTTTCCTTCCACAGTTGTGTATCTCCATTTGGCAAGTATTTGCCAATTACAATTATACAATTTTGTCTTATCTTTTGAAAATCTTGGTCTCTGATTCAGTTTATATGGCCATTATCTCTTGTTAATACAATTGACAGATTGTTGGGGTTTTAATAGTTACCCTGCAACTGCAAAATATGTTTCTAGTTATGAGATGTTGCTTGCATTTTGGTTTCCATATATGTTAGTTAGGATTTTTATATATATATAGTTATATTATATATTGAGATAGAGCAATGCGAGAAACAATGTTATGTTTCATAATGTAACTGCTATATTCTGATAATTATAGGTAACCTAACTGTGATGTTTGTAGGGGCGTGTTGTGGAAATATTTGGTCCAGAGGCTTCTGGGAAAACAACTCTTGCTTTGCATGTGATTGCGGAAGCACAAAAGCTGGGAGGTTGTCTTTTTATGCTATTTTTGAATTGATAATTGAAATGTCTATTGCTTTTGGTTGAATTTGATTTACAATTACAATTTCAACCTGTCTTTTGTAAATATGACCATAATTGTAATGTAGTGATCATTTGGCAGGCAGTCACAATTGTTTTAATAATTACCCCATTCTCTTTTTGTGGCTGAGGTAATACTTTGGATGGATGCTTTTGGTCTTCTTTTATTGTTATGATTTTTAAATGAATGTCCAAATCATTTTCCAAAAGACTCCTTTAACTAATATTGTTTGGAAGTGGAAATTGGTGTTTTAATCCATGCAAGGGTTCTTGTTTTATCAATTCATGTTTGAATACTACGAGCCTATTTTGATAAATTTTTCAACAAACATTTATAGCAGAAAAAATACAATGAATTAAGGAGCTCAAATGAATCAAATTTTTTGCACAAGCTAAAATCAACTTATTTACCTCAGCCTTTTCAGAAGTTCCATCATTAATTATTTTGTAAGCACCTATAAACATAAGAGAGATTGTCATTCTTTTCTTTGAAGTCTCAACAATAGGATTTTACAATTGAAAAACTCCTATAAATTAGAGGCTTATCCTATACCAACAATTTGTAGGTACGTCCAGATTTTCAGTTGGATAAACAGGGTTGTGATCTACACTTCCCACTTGTCATACTTTTTAATAAAGAAAGAAGAGGTTGTTTTTATAATTTAAGTTTTACAAGAGAGTTATCATCTTTGGGGGCTATTCAAATTTGGGCTTATGTTTCCATAAATTTAATGATGGCAAGAAGGCCATATATTTTTGGTACTGTTTAACTTGTTAATAGTATATCTGTTAATTAATTTGTTTGTATCATGCAGGCTACTGCGCCTTTGTTGATGCTGAGCATGCACTTGATAAGACACTTGCAGAGTCTATTGGTGTAGATACTAAGAACTTGCTTCTCTCACAACCAGATTGTGGTGAACAAGCACTTAGCCTTGTGGATACCTTAATCCGGAGTGGCTCTGTTGATGTAATTGTTGTTGACAGTGTACGTATGGAACTGTGCATGTTTTGTTGTTATTGATACTTATGTGTGTGATTATTGATTGTCTGTCCATGTGCACATAATGTGAATTGTGAATGCATTAATACACTGTTAAATGCTTTACATTACCTAAAAAAGTAAATATTGAATGACTTTTGTCATGTGTCAATATGTATGTATATAATGAAATAATCCTAATGTAAGTTTTGCACTTGGAGATCTTTGTTCTGCCTGTATTGTGCAGCAAATAATATGTTTGATAGGAAGTTCTTGGGAGCCTGAAATATGTGATGTGGATACTGGTCTGGAAATGATACATTTTTTAGGATCGATAGTCTAATTTTAGTTGTTAAAATAGTTTACCATGTATATATATATATGTATGTATTAGCTTTGATATGGTTTGGAACTTAAGATGATTTCATTGATATCTTGTTTCACTGGGTTTATGTTCTCAACTTATATAAGTTAGTGTCCTCAACATTTTGCTATGTTTCCATTTATAGGTAGCTGCTCTTGTTCCTAAAGGTGAGCTTGATGGTGAGATGGGTGATGCTCATATGGCAATGCAGGCTAGGTTGATGAGCCAGGCTCTTCGGAAATTGTGCCACTCCTTGTCACTTTCACAATGTATATTGATTTTTATAAACCAGGTATCAGCTACAGTTTCATTGCTTTGTCATCATATTTTCCTATGACAGTTTGTGAATATTTATTTATTGAAATTGAGGAATTTAGCATGCATAACAAATTTATGTTTGCGTTGGGCTAGTCTGATGTGTACTAATTTCGTCTTTGTCCATGACTATATTTTCTGGGCCTTCTGAGCCAGAGTGGTTCACTTTCCATTTAGTGATTGAGGTTGGTCTTGGTTAGAGTCTGACAGCCAATAGGTTTGTTATTATGAGTTTGCTGTTGTAATTAGCATGTTCTATAACTTCTACTAGATTGTTATGGTGTAAGTAAACGATTGTTCCCTTTCTAGCTCTGTTATGCTGGTGTTCTGTCCAATTTAATGTCATTTTGCCAAGCTACATTTTCACTCTTTTTCCTAATATATTGAATTATGTGTTGCTGATCTATTTGTTTGGACTGATGGTGTGCCAGTTTACATTTGCTAGTTAACCAATTTTATAATTTTGTGGAGAGTTTAGTTTGCACTGCAAGGTTTACATGATTGTGCTTGATTGAGATATTTGTTTGATCCTAGGGAATGTTCTTGACACGCATGTTATTATATTTTATTGCGGTATATATATTGTGTAAGAATGTGTATCTTTTCTTTTTGATACAAGTATTTTTGTTGAAATTACTTGAGAAATGTTTATCTTTTTAATTATGGGAATTCTTGCGTATTCTTCTCCAGGTGAGGTCAAAGATTTCTACTTTTGGGGGATTTGGTGGGCCCACTGAAGTTACTTGTGGTGGTAATGCACTGAAGTTCTATGCTTCTGTGCGGCTAAATATCAAAAGAATTGGGCTTGTCAAGAAGGGTGAAGAGGTACAAATCATCTTTAAATTCTTCTCTTTGCATCCTGCATTACTATTGCCATGCCTACTCAAATAGTATGGTTTAAATAAGCTTGAGTAAATGTGTAAACTCTTCTTCTCTTCCCAATGTATCGTGCCTTTATAATTATACATGTACTCTAATAACAGCATCTAGATTGAAGGATCTTTGTTATTTATTCATTGGATGCAAAATTGCTCTAATGCTGGCCCTCAAGCTTGTGCTCTTCACTAGCTATCTAGTATAGGCTCTTTTCTCTTACACTTAATCTTTTGTATGTGGCCTCTGCTTGTGCAATATTTCACAGCTGTGGGTCTTAATATTGCTTTGAACACATTAAGGTCTAATTTATGGTACGAATACTTATCCTTTATGGCATTTTATTATGCAGACTTTAGGAAGCCAGGTTCTTGTCAAGGTTGTGAAGAACAAGCATGCCCCTCCATTTAAAACTGCACAGTTTGAGCTTGAGTTCGGCAAGGGTATAAGTAGAGTAGCAGAGATTATAGAGTTGAGCGTAAAATACAAAATCATAAAGAAGAGTGGTTCATTTTTTGAATATAACGGCCGGAATTTCCATGGCAAGGATGCTCTAAAAAGGTTCTTGGCAGATGGTGATGGTACAGAAGAATTAGCAACAAAGCTCAGGGAGAAGATTCTTAATACCGAGCCAGAACTGGAGCAAGAGGAGCAGGCGATGATTGGAGATGTTATAGAACTAATGGAAGAAATGGTATCGCTTGATTCCACAGACGAGGCAGCTGCTCCTGCTGCTGTTGCTGTAGAAGCATAAATTTGCAAATAACCTCAAAATATGGGGTGCTCTAATTTCCTGCTTCAAAAATGTACTCTACTCACAGATGAAAGTGGCTCTAAAATGTAAAAACAACGATGCCTCATGTCTCCTAGTTTGGAACACTTTTCCTCCTTGTGAGCACAAGGCACATTGCCTTTGTAAATTAAAATTTTGGTCATTTTATGCGAGCCATGACCACGAGTCATGTGGCGTGTCCAAGTTTTGTGGCTGGGAGGAAAAAATCATCTGATGAGGAATCAAGGGCTTTTAGGCTGATCAATATTTAAGTCATTGCTGATTGCTTTGAAGGATTTTATTAATGGTCTATGTGTATATGTATTCCTTGCTGTAAGATTTTGCATGTATTTACGCATCCAGCGAATTGAAACTATTAGATAAAGATCTGAGAGATCTTATCCTAGTAAGTTAGACTCAAAACACATGTTCGATATTTGATCTGTTTGATCTTTTAACCAACGGTTCCAATTTGTTGATTGCGTCATGCATTTGATCGAAGGGAATGGACGTGGATTGCCGCATCTCTACCCTTGATTTTGTTTCCATCCCTTAACAAAATTAATATCATTGATACAATAACAAAAAGTTATCCATTTTTCTATAAAGAAAGGTATAGCTTGGACATGATGGGAGCTTACTTCGAGGAGAGGGAACCTTCGGAATCAGAGAAAGGGAAGATATGATAAAAATACAAAGGAAAAGTCGACTCAATTCATTGCTTACTTTCTGTATTGGTGCAGCACATTTACACAGTAGATATTGCTTTGCATGACTAGCGTCTACAATTTTAGGATTCTGTTAATTTGCTACAACAAACTATAATCATCCCTAATGGTAATTTCTTTACTACCCGTATTTGTATCCTTCATATGCACTTAGCTGAGTTCATAACAACATTCCATGTGAATTAGACGAGTGATAAATATCTAATATGACTATATGAGTGATTGTTACCAAAAATAGCTTAAAGTTTCAGTATAGAATTACAAGATTATAAGCCATTTCTAGGATAATGTACCCTTTCATCTCAACACTATTGATTATAAAAAGTTAAAATATAATTTTGATTTTTTTATTTTATTCAATTTAAAACTTTAATTTTCTTTATTTTAAAATAAAGACATTTAGTCTTTTAATTTTTAAAAATTAATAATTTTAGTCCAATTTTTATTTTTATTTTATTTTTTTAAATTGAATACTGGTCCTAATATATTTATTTAAGATAATATTAAAAAATAATTTAACTAATTAGATGTAAGGAAAAAATATAAACAAAATTGAAGATGAACCCAAAGTATAAATTTTTAAAAATTTTAAAAAATTAAATATCTTTATTTTAAAATTGAAGAATCAATTTTTTTTTTTTTGGTGCTCATTAGGCATTGTAAAATTATTCAGCTTTGGAAAGAGTAATTTATTAATGTTGATGGTCCACGGCATGACGAGCTAGTGTGTTTGATTTTCTGGTGAATTATCAAATAATGACTAAAAGTAGACAAGTTTTTGCTCAGATTGTTTTTCAAGTAGAAAAACATGTATGTTGACATGATGTAATTTAATTATGTTTTTATTAGAGTAATGATTCAAAACAAAGTAATTTTTCATTAAAAAATGTAACTTTACTCATACACTTTTACCGTGATTTTTAATATATATATATATTATTAATATCATAATTATTAGCTTTAAGACTAACAAAACTGATGTGATTATTTATTTTTGTTGAATAAACTGATGTTATTATGGCACCGAGTAATTAGTTCTACAGATTTACTTGGAAATTTAAAATGACCGCATAATCAACGGTGCATTTTGAAAAACCAAGAGTGCGTGCATCAGTTAAGCATAAAAAGAATTTAGTGCAATCTAACAAATTACACGTGACGTTATGAAGTAAATATTTCTGTATGAAGCTTGGATTAGTAAACATTCCCATAATATAATTATTTGTAGTTTCAACATGGTTACATCAAATGCACGAAATAATTTTCGATTAGTTGTCCAAATTTGTGTTGGAATTTTTAAATCACTCATGTGAAGTCAAAGAAAAATCCGCAAACATAAGGAATAAAAAGTTTCGTGTTAAAGTTATGATGTAAATTCAAAGAAACGTTACGTAAGAGGTAAATTGTGAGTTGATTAACGGATTTGGATCCTTTTTCTAATGTTGAAAAAGACATGATTTTGTTAGGGAGGAAAGAAAACAGTTTAGTATAACTAGTTAGTTGTAATGAGTTTATGCAAGGTAAAATTACTCTCTTTAATAATACTGTACACTGTCATTAAAAATAATAAAAATTCTCAACTTTTAATTAAAACTTTCCTTTCAATTGAATCGCTTGGCATAAAAATGGTATAACAATGGAACTGTTTTTGGGTTTGGGTTGGTGGTATGATCATAGACTGGATTTGTTATCACTAACTGAGGATTGGACTGCATTTGCCATGTTTGGTATGACTATAATGATACAAAGAAAAGGAGATGAAGAGTGTATTTGACAATACATTTAATCTGCTTTATATAATTTATTTTATTAGTTTATAAGGTTGTTTTGCTAAGTTAAAAGTATTTGATAAACCAACTTATTTCATTAACTTTGGTAGCTTATACTTTATAAGATATAGTTTATAGCTGGTAGTTCATTATCATTTTTTTTTTATTATATGTAACCTTAATCATTTAATAGTTATTATAAAATTACTTTTACTGTTTTTTTTTATATGAAGGTTAAAATATCTTTTTCACATTCCCACCCAAAAAAGGGTTGCTATAATGTTTTCAGAGCCGAATATTTTTATAAGATGAACAAATTTTGATTTTGATGTTTATAAAAGCTTTTTTTTTTTAACTTTTATTCTTTTAAAATAAAAAATAAATATTTTTTATATCTATTGTCATGTCACACTAATTAACTATTTGAATCGAATGAAAAATTATGTGACAATTGTGACATCTAATAATATATAAGTAATTTCATGTTAACACGTGACTTTCAAAATTTGTTGAGTTTTAAATAAGTGTTATTTATTTATCCTAAAATGATTTTTGGGATGAAAAATAATGATGTTAAATTTAAAAAAAATACAAAATAAAAAAAAATTAAGAAAAAATAAAATGAAATTTTTTTCATTTACATGGATAAAAATATTGATTTCAAATTTTAAAAAGATAAAAAATAGAAAACAAAACCAAAATTCACTTGTTTTAAAATAAATATTTAATTCTAAATTATTTATGATTTTATATCTTTAAAATGAAGAATAACACATTGAAATTGAAGCAATGAAAATTCAATGAAAACATAAGATGATTGTTGTCATCATTTACAAATAAATGGACTTAAATTAATTTATTATGATCAAGTTGTCAAGAATTATATAATGAATAGAAATATAAAGTTTATTATGAAAATATAATGTATAAATGTAAGGGGTACCTCTAAGAAGTAATCGAAATATTATCTATTTTTTTTCCACTGATATTATCTATTCTGTATCAATCTATCATAAACAGTCCTTATTTAGAAAAATGTAAGGAGTACCTTCTTTAATTTAGAAGTAATCGAACTATTTATTATCTATTCTTGTCACTCTATCATAAACAATCCTTATTTATGCAAATTTCAAAATAAATAGAATAAAATAAAAGATTTTTATTATGTGTACTCATAGTTGCTTTTTATTTATCTCAACATTAGAATTAAAAATTATTCAATCTATTATGTATTTTAATTGAATAAATTATACTGATATTCTTCTTATTAATTTTGTGATTGCATGTGATACTCCTGTTTTTCTTTTAATATTTGTAGTACTTTTTAATTGTTTAAAATATATTATACTGATGGCCTTTATTATTCATGAAAATAATTAAATCATATACTCTGTAAAATAAAATTACTGTAGAGTAGAGGCGGAGTCAGAACAAGATGACAGGAGGAGTCAAATATCATGAGAAAAATATTTACTTATAAAATAATTAAATAATTTTAAAATATTTGAAATTAATTTTTTAATTATTAATTTTTTTAATGAAAAAATTCAAATATGTGAATCTCCCTCTCCTTTTCTCTCCAACTATAAAATCAATTTTATAACTTTTTATTTTAAAATTAAAATGTTAATAAATAATTTCATATTATAAAAAAAGCATAAATTTATAATATAATATCATTAGTAACTATAATAACTATAATTTATTTATTTATTTTTATTAATCATGTTCTAAGTATTTAATAAATCAAAATAAATTATGTTACTAGGCATATTATCTTTTACATCAATAATAGCTAATGAGCATTGACAAAAAAAGAAATTGCTTTCAAATAGAAAAAAACGTTGAATTGAAGCAATAATCACTGCCCTAAAAACAAATTAATTGTTGATAGTTTGTACAAAATTATAGCTTTAAACCTTGTAGTCATTATTATACACTAAAAAAGAAAAGAAAAGAAAAGAAAAATACTATTAAAAAGAGAAATAAATAATACTTAAATATTTTATCTAAAAAAGAAAAAATAATATGATTATATCCACAATAAAAATTATAAAAAATAATATATTTATCTAACAAAAGAAATAAGTGTCATTATCTTCACAATAAATACTATAAAAGATAAATAAAATATTTTTAAAAAAATAAAAAGATAAATAGCATTTTTTTAGGTAAGATAAATAACACTTAAATACTATTACTTGCAATTAACTCTCCAAATAAAAGCAACTAGTCTAATATTTTTTTAAGAATGATATCTAACCTAATATTAGAATTTTAAAGTAAAAATAAAAATAAAAATAGGGGGGGCTCAAGGTCTCCTAAGTGTGTAAGTAAATCCGTCCCTGCTGTAGAGGTCTAAAAATAAGCATGTGTAGTCTAGAAAACCAGCTTGTGAGTATAATTTGCTCACTCCAATTTCCTCCATCGAATGTGCTCTGAAATGATGTCACTTATCAACTTATAATAACATCATAAACTTAAATCTAATTTCAGCCACACGATTAGTCTTCCGTTCTAGTTCCAATTTCCAAACATTAGGTAAACCAAACTTGAAATTTTTGCTTTGATTCTTTGAAATTTAAATGCTCTGACAAAATACTAGACTTAGAAGTAGGGGTTATCATGGGTGTAATCAACCCATGGAAAAGAAAAAAATAGAGTTGGGTTCACGGTTTTGACCGAGTTAAATTTGTATAAAATCGATTAATTCGAGTTAGATATTAAGTTTAGCAATTTCATGCTTTTTTTTGGTAGTGAAAAATATAATAAGAAGAAATCATGTTTTAGTCCAAAATAGAAAGTTTCCAAACTCAAAAAGTATAAATTATATTTATCTCACTCTAAAAAGTTAAGTGAAAATTCAAACCTGCCATCTTTAGATGCGATTACTAGATGTGTTTAACTTAGATCTTAACGTTAATAATTCTATACTTGATCTAATTAATTAAGAAAAAACTTAATGTAATCATTAGTATAAAAAACACTTAATGTAATTTAATATACTTTATAGAGTAGTTTTGACTTTTAAGAAAGAATATTTTTTCTTTCAGTTTTTATGACTTCTGAATTTTCCAATTTTGTGATTTTTTTCATTTTTTATTACTTTAAATGTAATTGGGTTGTACATAAAAAAAAAAATAATCTAATTGGGATGAGATGAATGAAATTAGTACCCAAACGTACTTTAATTCCAACCCAATTCAACCTAATATTTTTAATTAAATTAGATTAAGAATTTTCCGACACTTAACTCAACCCAAGCAGTTATCACTCTTATAAAGATGCTAAGAAATTACTAAAACTAACTAGAAGAATTAGAAAAGTAAATGTTTTACCTTTCTATATATGTTAGGACTTAGGAACATTAACTAGTACTTGTCTGTTGTCTCCATCCCAAAAGGACTCAATTGTCGTGGTCTTACCTACAAATGATCCCATTAACTACATCAAGAAACCTATATATAGTGTAATGTTCTGACTCGATTTATATCTATATCAACATTACTGCACATTTACATTAGAAAAAAAAAAAAAATACATGCACAGCCAATGCTATATGATGTATACTTTCACAGTTAATGTGAAATTTTAAATTCATTTTTTAAAGAAATTATAAGAAAGAGTTTTTATAAATTAATTTATATTTAAGTTAATTTTATTTTATGTAAAAGTTTATTTTAGTTTTTTTAAAAAATATTTTTAAATAACTTTATTCAATTAGGTTCATAAAGAAAAAATAATAATGTAAATATAATAAATGATTTAATTTGATATAAAAATAAATAAAATTAAAATTAAAAGATTTATACGATGTTTATATTTAGAAGTATTTAAATACCATTGTTCTTTGTATTACGGATTCAATTGCTTGGTTGATCGCTACAAGGGTTTCCTGTTTCTGCTGGTGCCAAATAGTAGTGTGTTTGAGCACTGCAATTTGTTCTGTGATGAAAACAATGCTTGCATACCAACTTATATACATGTATTTTAAATTAATAACGTATATTATGCGACTAAGTGAAAATTAATCATTATCAACCTTAAATTTTTATGAGCGTAACTGGTATAAAAATAATAGCATAATCAATGTGCGTACAAAAAATAGTTTAGTTAGCCAGAGATTTTTGCAGTTGCAAAGTTTACTCAGGGTTTCAATAAAAAAGAGAGAGACAGAGAGAGAGTTTACACAGGGTTAAATAGTCAATGACGTTTATAGGAATTGCAAAACCAAAACCAAACGCCTTAATAATATTCTTGTCATCGACTCTTCTCATTAGAGACCACAATAAGCCAAATCAAACAAAATTTTATTTAAATAGACTTAATCAATTTTTTAAAAAAATTATAGCATGAGGTCAATCGATCAATTCACTTTTCTAATATATTTTTGTTTTTTATTTCTCAAAATTAATTCATTTTCAAAAATTAAATTTCAAAAAGTGTTAAAATATTAATGCTTTTGGAAATAATCTTTTGAAGGATTATAACATTTTATGAAAACTATTTTTTGAAATTTATTAAAGAGGAATACTAGCTAACATTATACTTTTTTTGACACTCTCCTTCTAACATTATTTTTGTGATTAGTTGAAATTTATTGAAAATCATTAATTTTGGTAAATTTTATTTTTTAAACTAGAAAGAATCATTAAATGATTGAGATTCAGTAAAGTTTGATAATGTCCAATACATTTCAACTAATCATAAAGAGTGTCATTAACATTCCTCTTTACTTAATGTTTTTTAAATTTCATTTTTCAAAAGCAAAAATAAAGGTTGTATGAATTTATTAAGAAGAAAACTCCCTAAACATCATTCTCTCAAAATCCACCCTTTACACTCTCATAAAGTACTTCCTCTGAATGCTACTCCTCCCTTTTGAGTTTTACTATCAATTGGTTAACAATTTTCATATAAGACATTTGAAATCTACAATCAAATACTACCATAAAAAAAATTAATATGCCTTTTTTTTAAGTGTAGGCAAGCAACCCAAGTGTTTTTGGTGACAATGATGTATGAGTGAAGGACCTTGAGGATAGGATTGTTCATGGGCTAAGCTGAACTCATTCTATGTAAAAATAAAATCTAAACCATGGGTTTGGTTTTGATCGATTTTTCTATTTATTTTACAACTCAAACCAAATCAACACATCAAGGATGAGCTAATTTAATTCAATTTAATATGACTTCCATGCTATACAAGTGCAAAGATCTATTTTGGAAAATAAAGAAAAATTTATGATTGTTTGCATCCAAACAATGGACGAATGTAGTTGATGAATGAGAAAAAAGAGAGGTGTAAACACGAAGACAAAAAAGGCAAAGGTAGATAAAAAAAGGGAAGGATTAAAGTAAGTGATGTAAATATCACTACATGACTCGTACTTACGTGATTGATGACTTCTTTGTTGGTGTAAACAAGGAAAGACTTTGTTGTTGTGATGAGTAGAATGGAGCTATTGGAATGTGTTGAGGAAAGGTTGTGACAAGTGAGCAAATGCTACAACACACAGAGTAAAGTTATTGTGTTTGCATCTATTAGATTTAGGAGCTTAGGGAACCAAATGCAAATATTGAGTCTAAAAGTTGAGACTATGAATGAAAATGCAAAACGAGTAAAATGGAGTCACTAAATGAAATCAATATATTTCAACTCAAGGGTAAAACAGTTAAAAGAAAATATTAAAAATATTTTACATCTACTGGTTACTTAAGGTTTAACGGATTTATAAAATCTTAACTCAATACCTAAACCAATCACAATAAAGTTTGATTGATTTGGTTTAGGTTAAATCAATGATCTTTAAAATTTTAAGCCAAGTTTATTGTTTTAGTTTGAATTCCCAACTTGGTTGAGTTGATTTGAACTAATAAACACCCTTACTTGAAGAGATAAAGAGAGTTAATGGTGACAACATTGATGATGTAGTTGAGTATCTTGAAGGATACATTAAGATGGGATTGGGTGGTTGGTTGGATCCTTTCAATGAGTTTGACAAGTTTAGTGTAGTCTTTATATAGAGATACTAATGAGTTTAGGGTAGAGGCATTTAAGCAGAACATGACTTGTGTTCTAAGCTTGGCCTTGGTTTTGTTGTTGTAACACCCTAGATGATATTATCATAACTATACTTAAGTTTCCATGAAAGTGAAAAAAATTTTAAACACAAAATGACCTCATGCAAAAGCTAACAAAAATTATACAATAATATTATACATATTCAACACATTTCATCCATCACTCGAAGGCATTGTATATAAGGGATATACAAAATCATAACTAAAACTATGCTACATCTTCTTGTATGTGGCTTTAAGCTCAATCATTGAACACCTCTACTTGTATTATAAAAAAATGAAACTTAAAAAGGTAAGACATAATGTCTCAATAAATGCTTTAAAGACTTTATAACTAGCTAGACTCTCCTATTAAACATCATTCTTTCTTACCTCTTCTGACTTTACTTTCATTGATCTATAGTTATTCTTTCATTCCTAGGATTAGATTTACACCTTTAGATCATTAATATTTTTTGTTATACTCTCTTATTCTCACAACTATTACACTACTTTACCTTTACTATCATTTTAAGGTTTTGTTCTCATTATTAATATTTTCCAACCCCAACTTTATCCCACTAACTCAATGTTCTTTACTTAGACTTTACCCATCTTACCTTTAATATTTAGAGCTATTTGCCCAAGGTCAAGTCTAAGGTCAATAGTATTTTAGGATATTCTTAACATTTTTGTATGTTACATTGTTTTATTCCTTTCACTAAAATCACACTCTTCTAGCACATTGGGTAGAGACAACCTTTCATTTATATTTTCCCTAGCTAGAACTCATAAAGCACCATTCTACATACAACCTTTCTCATACCTTGAAGGTAGCATAAAACATTATTAATTTCCAATAATACATTATTTTCCTAATTGCTAGACATACATCTCGTTTCCTATCAGAGACAAATACAGAACATGATCAAATACTCATAACTTGGAATACATCATTAATTCACATCACAAGTCGTAATGACCACCTTCAAATACATAGTCATTAATAGAAGACCCCTATCCTACACAATTAAATTATAATACAATTTGACACGCTACATTACAACATGATACATATGTATGCCATGCTTTTCAATACATGTTTAGTTATAAGAAGTGTCATTGACATTTGATGCCTTTGGTCTAAGTTGCTCTACTTAAAATGATGTCCTCTAGTGGCTAGTCAAGGTGACCATGCTTTCAAAGTATGCCTACATTAATAGGATTAGCATGAGCTAATGGGGTTTCCACATTATGACTCATTTCATCCTAAGGTTTAAGTTAAACCTATCAGAACCTCTATTATTTAAATTCATAAATACTTTTCACTATCATAAAGATCTAAAATGTTACGATACATGTTTCACACAAACAATGCACATGAGTATTCCTCTAGACTACTTACAAGCTAGGTCTTTCAACATTAGAATACCACTTGAGCCCATTCTTACCTCTAATAGTCTAAGTCACCTATCTCAATGATATCCAATCATGACATATATCTCATCACAAGATATATAAATCATGTCCATAGTCAAATGAAACAATGTTCCTATACATAATTCAATCATAACATGCATATACACATTTCACTAAGTTGTAAACCATTCAATCTATCCTTATTCTATATTATTTTCCTATCATAACAACTATCCATTAACATCTATGGTTCGTAATGTTTCTTAAGTTATTGGGTACTATCTCCTTGATTTTCTCTTACGCTTTTATAACCTTTATAAAATATAAACATGATATCTAAAATTATACTAGTCTAATGAAGATGGTTATGATCTCATTTAAAAGCCAAAGATACTAACTACCACTTATAAGTTGACCTTAAAACTTGGTTTAAGATCTTATTATGCTAAAATTAGGAAGAACATGTAATCATTACCTAATCTTGACAACTTCACATTTGGTCATATATTGAGTTGTAGACATTATTTTTGAGTGATTCCAATCATTAATTGGCTAATGTTCAAAGATATATTTTTTTATTAAGATCACAGAGTCTAATTCAATTAGCTTTTTACTCATATTTAACTAAGTAATTAACATTTGTTGTTTGGAAAATTAGCACAAGTGTGCTTAATTCAGCATGAGTGTGCTTAATGCATACATGCTTAATTTAGCATACGCATGCTCCTCCTAATTATGAAAATTTGAAGTGAAAGACACAGAATTGAGTATGTCCATCCTCTTTATAGAACAACCATGCTAAATTAAGCACGATCATGCTTTTTAAAGAACAACTATACTAAATTTAGCATGGCCATGCATCAATGACACATGATTTATTGTCGTTGACAAACAAGTCTCACACATTGTCATTAATGTTTGTTGTTATGTAACTTAGACTATGCTTTGATTTTGTTAAGTTTTTTTTAATTGTTAAGTTGTTTAAATCATTTTTTCAAAACTTAAATTAGGTTAAGTTCTTTACACACTGGACAATAAAAAAACTTAAAACAAAATAAAATCATGATTTAAGTTGCTTAACAAAATATGTTAACAACATTTGAACTTCATAAAATATATAAATCCTACACAAAATGAGAACACATAAAAACTTGATAAGGAGTAATATTAAGGCTCACAAATCTTTATGTTATTTCTTCCCCATCACTTTCCTAATGTGCATAGTGGTAGAAGCCTTATGTCGCCTAGTTCTTCAATAGTAGATGCTTTTTCAATGTTGATTGATTAGGCTTTTGTAGAAGGGTTGATTAAGAGAGTGACTTCAGTTGTGTCCATTGTAGCATGTGCTAAAACTTACTCATCAAATTAATCAATTTACATTATTATATATTATTTAAGAATTATGAAACATAAAATCTAGAGTATTCATTATAAATAACTAGCATAATTGATGTTTGACGCGGTTAAAGTGTTTTGTTCTTATTTTTATGAATAACAATCTTCAATTCATTACAATTAATCACTCAAGGCACTATGTATATAATTTACCATGAGTAGACTGATCTTAGAAAATAAATACAAACTTATTTAAGATAGATTATTTGTGTTTTTCAAATTATCCTTTTCAACCATGTGAGCAACCACATATTACTTAATAATAATAATAATAAAATTTAAGAATCTAAAAAAATAAAATTATATAAAAAATTCAAATAATTTATTATCACACTTGACTATAATTCTCAAGACTTCCTACTATAAAGTTTTTCATTATATAAATTTTTCCATCATGCAAAAACATCTCAAATGAAATTATATAATCTTTTGTTATATTAACTTGAGTTTTAGTTTACTACAAAATATTATAACAAATCAAATTAAGAAGAAAATTAAAACATATTAAATGCTTTTTCCATTTTATCCTCTTACTTTATCATATAATAAAATCAAATCAAGTTCATTAATTTATTCATGTGATTTAAATTAGTACTTAATCAAAATTGAATGATTCAAACTAAAATCTTATATTTATCTTCTTGTGCTTAATCTCAAACACGATATACATCATGATATAATTTTCAAGAAGTATTATAAAAAAGTATTCTTGACAGATTCACGATAGAAGAAAAAGACACCCATCTATATTTATATTAAAATTTGATGAAAAATGATTTTATTAAGAGTAATAGAAAATTAAAAAATTATACTCAAATTTATTTACTTTTGTCATTGATTTGTGTGTAAGGTTTGGAGACGTTCTATTTTCAAGTCATTAATATATTTTAGATTTCATAATTTCTTAATAATAAGTATCTTTCGCTTATGTTCTATTATAGTATAATTTATAATTTAATCTAATGAAAAAAATAAAATGAAAGTAATATAGCTCAGAATAAATGTTAAAATTTATTTTTAAATACATAATAAATAAAAATTAAAATAAAAAGATATAACAGAATATGCTATAGATTGCATTACATATACAAATTTTAGTAAAAATAATTGAAACAAAAATAATAATAAAAAATTAAAATGTTAAAATTAAAATTCAAACACAGTATAAATGAAAAGAATAAATTGAAATATATAACATACTATGTAACAAATTACAATAATATAAGATTTTTTTGTAAAAAAATAATAAAAAAATAATTGAAACTAAAGTAATAATGTTAAAGTAAATATTAAAATTGAAATTTAAATACACAATATTTGAAAAAAAGATATAATCAAATATGTGACACATTACAATAATATAAGAATTTAAGTTAAAAATAATGAATAAAATAATTGAAATAAAAATAATAAGTCAAAATAAATGTTAAAATTCAAATTTAAATATACAATAAATGAAAAATATAACATATTATGTGATAAATTATAATATCTCAATTCTTGATAAAATTGTAAAAGATAACTTCACAATTTACTCTAAATTTATTAGAATTTGGAAGTTGGTCAAAGAAATGTCCTTAATTTCTTAAATAACTTAATTACCAAATTATTCTTATTTTGAGAGAGAATATAAGAAATAAATTATTATAAAAACAATTACACACAGAAAAAATATTAAAATTAATTATTAGCATTAATACAGTATATTTTTGTAAAAAAAAGAACATGATATTTATTTTAACAAATTAACTAATATATCATATTATTAATTGTCAGACAATAACAATTTAAAACAAATCATGAATAATATATTTTAAAAATTTAAATCATTAAAAAAAAGCACGAAGCAATTTAATTTACACTCTAAAAAAAAGTTGTGCAAATAAATCAGATTTTTTTTGTTATTCTTAATTATTTAGTCATATGTAATTATTTATAATATTTAATTTTTTTAATTTTTATTTCTTCTTATAAAAATACAAACATAAAATTATTTGATATTACATTTATATAAAATAAAATGAATATAATATATATTTTTAAAGTATATTAAAATATAAATTATTTAATTATCTTTTTATTATTGTTCATTTTTTATTAAATTTAATATAAATAATTAAAATAATATAAAAATTATAATTCAATAATTAAATTGATAAAATTTATATTTTATATAAAATTATTAAATAATATAATAATTAGGAAAATCGGTGTAATTTAATTTTTTCATATATATATATATATATATATATATTTGTTTATTTATTGAGAGAGAGAATCAATTAATGTATATATAGACTATATGGAGTGGCAGCGAAGCAACATTTGAATTGTCATTAATTGATAGATACATATTTTAATACATTTCATCTCTTGCGAAATTTGTTTTTCAGGAACAATTAACTTTCATGATAGGTTGTTGGTCCTCCTTTTCTTGAATAATTCCTTGCAACTATTTAATGAAGCTGGTTAGATACTAGAATATCGGGACATATCAATTTATATATATATATTTTTTATACTAGAGTGAAAAAAACAAATTTAGGTCATATAAATATACATAGATGATTAAAATTTAGTGTTAAGTAATTATAAAAAATAATTCAGTATTAAGTAACTATATATAGAAGTTATTTAACTTTTTTTTAAAAAAAATCATATTATTTAATTTTGACAATTCATCATAAGATTTAATAATTAATAAAAACAATTCTGTCACAAAATAAATACCTAGAATATGTTATTGTAACAAATTGTGACCTCACCTTTTACTACTGTATGTATTCAGATTCGGTGTGGATCTTATTGAAGAAAACAGAGAAACCCAAAACTATATTGTCTTCAAATTTTGTTGAATGCTTTGAACAAGTTGGCCTGCGATGGACAGTCAAAACCGCCGTCTCTAAAGCACCCAACAAGATTTTTCCACAAAGAAAATTCATTGACTTATTGATAGGAATAATTGCAAAAACATTTGTGGGTTTTTATAATAACTTAATCATTTTGACCATCTTTTGAGTGGAAATATGGAATGTATCCATCAATCTTTTATATTGCCAAATTGCAGTCGGCAATATAAAATTTTTCATACGTGCATGCAAGAAAAAAATTGTTAATGTTTTATATATATATATATATATTAACAATTTTTTTCCCAATTGAAATTGAATTCGATTTTGTTAAATATAAAATCTTAAGTTCAAATTGTGTGAATTAAAAAAAAATATGACTTTTGACTCCCTCAAAATAAACAAAATACATTTGATGTATGCTATGAATCATACGGAGTTCTGGATATAAATTAAAGTGAAATATTAATATTATATAGAGTTCTGTCCTTATATTTATATGATTGCGTTTGAATTTTGTGGATAAAAAATGTAATTAGAAAAAAAAAACTTCATAAAAAATGATGAGTCAAATTTTTTGATAAGAATTAATGATCGATAAAATTTATGAATATTTTGTATTAAAACATAATTAAAAAATGATTATATTTATTTTGTGATATGTATATTTTTATTTTTTATTTTAATTCATCCTTTCTCTAATCACATCAAGTTTTCTCTTTAAAATGATCTTTTATCTAAATTATTTTGATAAATGTTACATGAAATTTTTTATTTATTTTTCTTTGATTTTGACATATCATCATTTAACAAAATAATTAAAATATGAAAAATCATTATTAAGATATATATCATTAAATTTAATTACTATCTCTTTCCCACAATTATTAATTATTAAGGTTAATAAATATTATTCTCTCTACTCTTTTATAATAGTTGTTTAAACATTTTGAATTGTAATTAACAAAATCAATTATTTCACTATTTTTTTATTAAAATTATAAGCACTTTTTTTATTATATCTTTTTTACTTTGAAACAAATCATTACTCTTTCTCTCACTCCACGCGTTTCTCTCTCTAATTAACT
Organism: Pachyrhizus erosus; assembly: GCA_026544285.1. Taxonomy (NCBI): domain Eukaryota; kingdom Viridiplantae; phylum Streptophyta; class Magnoliopsida; order Fabales; family Fabaceae; genus Pachyrhizus; species Pachyrhizus erosus. The sequence continues at coordinate 29,855 of JAMLFT010000108.1, read as the reverse complement.
ATTGTACCTATAAATTACATAATGTTTCTTTTTCACCTTAATTAGTTAATTATTAAGTTAAGTTCTCTCTCTTTTCATGAAACAAAATACTCATTAATTAATTGGTTGATGACTACATATTTTACCAATAACTTATTCATTTTTTTAAAACTTTTATTTATTTATTATTCAATCTTATAAAAAATAAGTAAAATAATTAATAGAAATAAGTGCATAATTAAAAAAAAATATTATCTTAAATTTTGAAAATGAAAATAAATATAAATGAATTTTCATTAAAAATCCAATTCTTAAAAATGAAAGGGAATATCATATTTAAATTAAAATATCCTTATTTAATATCTTAAATCTTGACACTTATACCACTAGTAATAGAATTTAAATAAGGAAATAATTGAAAAAACATTACTTAGAGTTTAAATTATTTTAAAACATCAATTATTTTAAGATTAAAAAAAGTGTAAAACATCAATAATTCATGAGTGTGGGAAGATAACAACTTAATAGACAAAAATAACCATAATAAGATGGACAACTGATCAAAACGAACACAAACTATTATAAATAAGTACAGTTAATTAATAAAACCAATTTAATAATTATGAAACCAACATTTAACAACGACTGGTTGGCATTTGAATTAAATGGATTTGATGGACATAAACTAACATATAACATCAACAATTCACTACGCCGCAGAATAAATCAACGACTTATGACGTTGGTCAAAGTTATTGGTCCATTTGGTACTGTGCCAAGTCAGCAACGACTCTACTCACTGCTTCCTCGAAGGCATTCTCGTCCCATTCACTTCCCTGCGTAAGCATCCACAGCTTATTATTCTCCACAAAAAAAGGTCCCCACTTAGATAATCTTTTGTTACATTTAGTCTTTGAGAGTGACTTTATCGTTTATGTTTTGTGTGCTTTTTAATGTGGTTTATAAAATAATATTTTAGGAAAATAATGCATTCAGTATAATATAATAATATTTTGATAGTAGACTAACTGAATCCAAATTGAAACGACTTGGATTACATACTAAAATATTGTCATGTTATTTAGTAGTTTTGTATAATTATAATACGATTTTAATAATTATGTCCCGACAATATAAGATAACTTTATATTATTTTTTATAATTAGAAATTAGTGTTAGTATATTTTTTAAGTTTGTTAGTATAAAAGTTAAATAAATTTATTATTGTATATGATTATTTATAATTAAATAATAATATAAAGTTACTTTGCACAGTTTGCACTCTCCTTATCTAACTTATTTTTTCTTATAATACACCGAACAGCCACCACCACAAGTTTAGTTTTCTTCTTTTACGAGGCAACTTCATACGTATAGAAATTATCAACATATTTATGCTGATTCGTGATGGATGGCTGCCAAAATAGAACCAACTATTATTTTGAATTGAATATGTAATTTGTATCATCCTGGATGGTGTCAAAGCACACCAAACCACCTTGGCAATCACAATTGCACTTTCGGAGCTCCTTCCTTTTAACTTTGAAACATTGTAATATGGGAACAAAAATTATATTTTTCATCATTATACTGATCAAGGGGGGTTCTAGGATCCTTCAATAAAGCAGCCGTCAATTTTTTCCTAATCTATTTGTCTGATTTTGTATGCACGAATTCCACTCTCATAATGCAGAAATAGACTTGTCATGCGCCACCCACTTTTGAAAAGTATGTATATAAAATTTTCTTTCATTTGAATATTTATGTCCTGCATGCCCTTACATGGGTGGGACTGATTTTGAAAGATATCATCTTTCTTGTTGAAGCAAATTACATTTTATGAACTAGGACGTGTTTGAACTTTGTCTAGTTTAATATATTAGCATAAATAATACTGTGATTACTTCATATATAATATATTTTTTTAGCAACATGTGACTATTCTAAACATGTCTTCTAGTTGCTGGTTTTGTAATTAATCACTACTTTATCTAGTTTACGTGTTTTAATCCCGTGGACCATCCTATTTGTAATGTCTGTATATATAGCTTGATTCATTAAAAGAATTAGATTAACCACTGGGTGAAGTAGCATGTGCAATACGTGCTTTGATTTAATTAAATGTACAAATATAGTCCTTCTCTAAAGGCAACAAGTGTGCTTAATTATAATTAACCAATGCTCAGAGCCTTATATATACTAAAGGAAAATATTTAACAATACAAAAAAGAAAGTGTCATAAACTAACAAGAAACAACGTTATTAGCTAGTATAACAAAAATTAAATTATTAATATAAAAATTATAGATATATGCTAACATTGTGATATATCATATTAATATATAGTATAATGTTTTTATGGTATATACCAATTTCTTTTACTTATAGAATTGTCTGTTGGATCCACAATGTCTGTGTTAACAATTCAAGTTATGTTAAACAAAAATTATACATCAATTAAGCTTTATTATATAACATTTTTTAATTCCTAAGTTATTCTATACTATTTCATGAATTGTTCTATAGATAGATATATACATACCTGAATGATCCTTAATCTGAAGGTTAGTTGATTAAGAGCATTACTCCCTTCTGCAACGAGGGTATTTGCGTCCATGGAAACCAAGCTCACGTGGTGAGCCCGTTTTAAGAATTCCAATAATCGGATTAATAAATCAATTTGAGAAACTTGTCCTCTCACGTTCACTTGCAAATCCACCATTCTCTCTTCTGATGAGCTTGATTCGGGTACATGTGAAATTCGGACACTGAATCTTTCATTTGGTGATAAACTAGCCTGGGTTTCTTCAGTTGTAGATTCTTTGGCTGGCAAAAGTGACGTCAACCCTTGATTCCTTTTGCTTAGTTTATCAACTTCAGCCATCAAAGAGCTCAATGTCTCCTTTGCTGCTATTAGTATAGACGCTTTGTCTTTCTAAAAAAATTCCCATGTTCATAAAATTCAAGGAATTAATTTTGGAATATACATGGGAAAAACTTAATAGAAGAGTAGTGTATCATTTAATTACAAATTTGTATGAAAGATAACTTTATTGATTTTTATAATAATTATTTTAAAAATTATATAAAAATGATTGTTGAATGTTTAACAATGATAGCCTATTAAACTTTCTCTGTATAGTATCTACTTTATTATTGTTCTTTATTTAAAACTAATATTTTAGTCATCCAAATTAAACATCAAATTTGATTAGAAAACAGCATTAACTGTAGTTAGGTGTTGTGTTTGAGTTTTGCTTTTGCTCATTATATGAATAATGAATTGAGTAGTTTTGTACCTTTGTTCCCGGAGGAAGTAGTGCTCTAAGTGCTTGGAAATTCTCGTTTAGTTTCTCACGCCTTCTTCTCTCTGATATCATATGATGTAGCTGGGTATTGGTAGAACGGGACGTTGCTTGAATGCGTTCTCTCATTCTCATAAAATTTAAGTTTCTAAAGAATACAAAAGATCTCTTCATGAAGCTTTGCCTTCTGTGATTGGAGGCCATATTGGAACCTATGTCTGGTCTATACCTCTGGAAAGCACTAGCATCAGGATGCACCACAGGGGCATAAGGCAAGTTTTGATGCTGATGAGAAGTTGGAGATATAACATTGAGGATTGCTCTCATGATTGCATCATGTTCAGTTTCTGGTGTGGGGAATTGGGTAAGAGGGGCATGTGACAATGCTTGCATATTGGTTTGTTGGTGAGGACTAGTAGTGGCTGTATTTGGCACTGGCTGCATTGGGGGCACTCTTGCTCCTCCTAGGATCTCAGGAAAGTGGGATTGAGAAGTGCCTGGAATGCTGAACAGAAGAGATGAGTATTCAGGGCTACCTGTGGATATTGATCTCAAAGAAGATGAAGATGATGTAGGAGGGTTTTGATCTATTTGCTGAGACTGTCTAGTAGAAAAATCTTCAGGAAACAAACTCCTAAGTGCTGTTTGAATGTCAACCTGTACAGAAAATAGAAATGGGAGATTAAGATTAAAAATCAATTACAATCTTGATTCCTCTTTTGGTTAATGAAAATGGCATTACATATAATATGTAGATTTAGTTTCTTACTTGTGACATATTTAAGAAACCAAGCTCAATTTCTCCTTTGTTACACCCCATGAAAACAGCAGTCTGAGAAGAATAAGGCACAAGCAGTGACTAAATTATAAGACTCCAGGTTCATCATAAATCTTAACAGGAAACAAAATATGAAGTATTTTTAGGTTCTTTGACAACAAACGAACCTTAATCCTTGCCTCCTGAAAAAAATAAAATAACAACAACTAAGCTTAGTAGCATAACCTTAAAAAATAATTAAATATAGCATTGGTTTGAACTTCGAAATGAATTTTCTTTCGAGCAATAAATTACCCGAAAGAATTGTGTTTGAATTTCTGTGGATGCTAGTCTCAGAAGTTCCAATTGTTGCAGCTCTAGGTAGGGACGCTGATTCTTAAAAGCTAGTCCAGGAACACCGCTGAATAAAACAAACAAATTATGTTTGCTTTTTTTAAAAAAAAAATAATTTGTTTATTATAACATTTAAATGCAAAAAGTAAGTCAATTTCCATTAAAAATTAGGGAATATGAGAGCTAGCCTTACTCATCATTGACATCAAATGCTAAAGTCCGGAATTGACTGAAAAGCTGTTGTGCCACAGTCCCCAAACTAGAGCCTGGTTGGTTGTTTCTTACATTGTAGAAACCATCCAAGAAGCACAAACGACTGTGCCAAAAAGAAAAAAACAGACCAAGTTGAGTCCAATCAACAAGCCTCAGAAGTATCTCATGTATATAATTACAATGGAACAATATGTGTATATGCATAAATATACTTTGGTGAAATGGAATCACATGCCCATAGACAAATGTAACTGCAGCCAAAAGACTGCACCAGAAATTGGATAAAATCAGTCCTGGCGGCTGTTGAGAGAGAAAAGACACTTTCCATGGGGTGCATGGTGCTTGATGCTAATGCTTTTGCATCATGATCATGTGATAGAAGAGGATATGCTTTGTTTCTCTGGTAATACTTCTTTTTCCCTTTCTATATGCCATTTGGATTTATTTTTATGAAATGCAATCTACTCCTATATGTAGGTCTGTGTGTTTGAGTGAGGTAGCGTCTTGGTTCATTGACATAAAAAAAAAAAAGACAGAAATTGTAGAATGATAGAATGGAAGAATTAAGAAGATGCTAGGTGCTGGTTGGCTGGCTAGGGAGACAAAATAATCTTCGATTCCTCATAAATAATTAGCTATTGAAAATTTCAAGATGTATATTTATTTCACGTGTGAAAGGAAAGAATGGATCAAACTTCAAAAAGAGAAAAAGGGTTTTGAAAAGTACTAAAGTAGGTTCATCCCACTTTGAGGACATGTATAAGTATATAAGATGAGACATGATGATATGAAGTGTGAAACCCCAACAAATGGAGGAGAAAAAAACAGAAGAGACAGTGCCTGCCAAAAAAAAAATACAAAAAAGAAAAACACCACCTGCATATGGGAGTAGGAAAAATTGTCTTGTTGGAGGCATGTTAGAGATTGAAGAGTAGTGGCAACAAGCACTGAAGGTATTGATGAACATAAGAAGATCTAGAGAGAAGGGGGGAGTAGCTGGAAGTTGGGATGGTTTTAAGAATTGATAGAAAGTGAAAGCATGAAAGAAAAGTAGAGTAGGATGCAAAGACGAGGAAGAATGGGTGGAAAAGTAGTAAAGTCAAAGTCCATGCTTGAAAGCTTTGAAAATTAGTCAAGGGTGGAAGGCACGGTGTTTCTTTCCACTAGACATAAGTTCAATTCTTTTGAAATTTCTACTTCTCACTATACAGTTTTATTATTTGTTTTTGCTTTCATCAACCTTATTATTTTATGCCACATGTATAATTTTATTTAAATCAAATAAGAATATTATTATTAATTATATACTTAAAATTTAAGTTTAAAACTGTTGATTAAACTAAAAGAATTTTATATCAATTAATTCATATATGCTGAATTGTGTGCTTGTTATTATTTTAAGCAAAAAAAATATAAAAATAGAAACTTAGTCTATTTGGTATACAAATACTGCTTAATAGTAATACCAGTTTTTATATTGAAAATTAAATTAAAATCATTTAGTAAAATGAACTGAAGAGAAAAAAATAAACTATATAATATAATAATTTTATATTGTTAAATCTAAATTATTGTATATATTGTAATTATTATTATCTTAAAGGTCATATAAACAATAATTTTTTTATTAATTAATAGTATAAAATTTCTTATACTAATAATCATAGTCATTAAACTCATTAATTAATACATTAAAAAGAACATAAAAAACATATTTTTACCTGTATTTGCATACATAATCAAAATTCGATAAGTTTATATAATAATAATAACAACAAAGTAAAGTATGTTTTATAAAAAAAATGTAGAAAAGTGAAATAAATACATATGTACATATAATTTATCAAAACTAACAGTGTTAATTAGGAAGAAGTTAGTAGTTGTCATTTTTTAAAATTAACAGGGGTAAAGTTCAGAAAAAAAAAAATCATATATTACCTCGTAGCTTACAATAAGTCTCGTACCCTACTTTTATTTACATCAAAGCAACAATTTTTTTCTTATAAATAAAACTTAACTAATAAACCAAGTAGAAAGGATATTTTAATCCGAATATAAGGATCACACAAGGCCAACTCAAAAGGATAGAAAAAGACACATAATAAAATCACTACATCAATTAAAAAAAAATATTGAGCTTTAATTATTTTTCGTAGACTTAAATCAAGTTCATGATTGAACTTTTATCAAGAACTATTAAAGTCAAAAGAAAAAGTCCGGAACAAAATTATTATACAAAAACCAAGTAGACCATAGAATAACATTCCAAAATAGCTAACAAACAACGTTAATTTTTTCCTTCTCAAAATATAGCAAAATTGGATACAAAATGAATTAGTAGAAAGATGTCTCAAAAGTACTACAACTTTTTTATATAAATTGCTAGAAGAAATCTACATGCATTTAATGCATATTTAAAATGAAAAGTAATTCTTATAAAGCTTTTTAACAGGCATATTATGAAGTTCTATATAAAAAAAAGTTGAATATCAAATAATTAATTAGTGAAATTGTGACAATGCTTATATTGCACGCTCTAACAACTTTCATATTGTTTATTTTATAAAATTTTATAATATATTATTTAACTTTCATGACACCATTTTATGAATTGAGTCTTTATATAAAAAACATATTATTTATGACAACTTAAAAAGGTTTAGTAATTAAATAATATTTAAATTTAGTGACCTTAGATATATACACGTTGTAAGGTTTAATGGGATTGAAAAAAGTAAATACTTATTTATAATTAATGTTTATTAGCGAAAATCTTTAATTTTAAAGGAATTAAACGTAGATCTTGAGTTAAGAGTAAATTAGTATAAGATTCTTTATGTGATTCTCTTATTTTTATTTTTCACGTTTTATTCTTTGGACAATCTTTTTAAATATTTATTAAACATTTGTGAAAAGTTTTCAAATATTACAAACTCACAATTTAACTCATTTTTTTGTGTTTTATTTTTTCACATAACCTATTGAATTTGATGACATTTTTAAGAATATTCTTCACCTTATAATTGAAGTATAAAAGAAATGTCATGGTGAATGTGTAGTAGTGGCTTAACATTAAATAAAGTCTCCTTTTATAGAAGGATCAAGTGCAATTGTTGAAAGAGGAACATGAAAATACAACTTTCTTTCACATGTACTTGAAGTATTGGTGCAAACAAAATCAAGTTTTAACTCTAAAATCTGACAGCAAATGGGTTGAAGAAGTGAAGGACATTACATGTGTTATAAAAGATCACTTGTAGAAGGTCTTTGGTAACTAGAAAATGTTTTAAACTAACAATATTTTATCCAGTAGTCTACATGGTAAATTTAGTAGGTACCTGCACATTATTGTTTAACCATGATAGTTAATGGAAGAGACTAAAATCAACGACGAATAATAGTTGAGAGACTAAGACCAATTCCAAACTAAAAACATAGTTTACAAAATAAAGATGACATTTGATTGTCATGTAAAATTAGTTGATGTGCTAACTCACATAACTATAAATTAATGTCAATATCATGTCATCACTTAATGATAATATTTGACAATACAGACAAAGATGTTAACAAAAAAAATATAAAAATTAATATTGATCAATTTTTGGCTGAAGGACTAAAAATAAAATTTAAAAATAGTTTAAGAATTAAAAATATATTCAACTCTACAAATCTTGTATCCTTTTCTAACATTTTTACAGTCAACAAAGGAAAAAAAAATATTTTTTTTTTCAATTTTCCTAGATAGTTGATAAACAGTCTATATAAAACGAAATTTTTATATCGTTTGCTAACTAGTATTTTCTAGATCATTTCAATAATATCCAGTATAGAATATCCATTCCAATATTACTATAACGTTTACATACTACATCAATTTTCCATAAACAATATTAAGTGTTTTTCGTATGTATGTCCAAAATTAATTAGTGTATAATTTTAGAAACCAAACTAATTAATAATTATTAAAATTGAAGACTAGTTTTTTTTTTTTTATAACATTAGAGATTAAATTCGTCCATAATTATTATTAACTTCAGAAATTAAATAGATTGTTTACTTTAGTCTTAAAAAAACTGTCTAAAATGACTTGATTGCATTAGCTAATGGTCCTAGTGAGCTGATTAGATCGGCTAATCTTATTTAGCTTTCAAATCAATGCTTGATAGTTGAAATTTCAAATTTCTAGTGCAGAAAATGGAAAATTCAAAGATGCCAGTCAACTTTCTTCTAAAATCAATTAATCGAATCTTTTTTTTTATTTAGTTTTTCTAGTAATTCATGTTCCATGACAGTGGTCTCAACCACCAAAATTATGATAATATTATAATGTCATAATACGTGGATAATTATATTGTTTTGTCATGACTAGGAACTTTATATTGCTATTTACGTAAATATATAGGATATAGATATTACTACGATACATAGTTTTTCCCACAATAGGTTACTCATAATTTCTCGTTTTTGTTACCTGAAATATGCAATGAAATCATTACCTTTTTTTATCCTAAGTATTAAGATGCCTTTCAGTCATTCGACGCGTAAGAAATAGAAGGACAAATACACAAATAAAATGAAAATGTTTATTATATTACGATATTATAAAATTCGATTTGATTCAGCTAATTGGAGTGACGACTTAATGAACCGATCATATAATCAAGCTAATTAACTTATTGATAGATTAAGTTTTGCGAGTCGATGCAACTTGATTGGATTTGTTAAATCCAATATTACTTAAAGTAATATATAATGGTATAAAATATTTTTCTTTTAAAATTTAAAGAGTCATTTTTATAATTTTAAATATATTAAAATATTTTTAAAAAGTAAAAATAAATTAATAAATATAGTTTACATTATTAATTATATAGGATTAATAAATATATAAAAAATTAATTAATTAGAATCACAATTAAGAGAGCAGACTCATTGGTGATTTCGATAGAGAAACGAGAGAAATATGTTTGAACGAAGGAGGGGGGTTTGGTAACAAGGAGCACGAATAAAGTTAAAGGAGGAAATCATGGTTTCATAGATGAATCATCTCATCGGATCTCCTACGCAAACGTGGAGGAAATCAACTAGACTCCGGATCAAGAATCTCCAAGCAAGCGATTCTAGGCATGGATGTTATATATTCATTATTTTGTCATTCATCTTTCATATAGAATAAGAGTAAATATATTTTTAAACATAAAAAAATAAAAAATATAATATGAAAGTATATTTTCATTTGTAGTCATTGTTATTATAAGTAAATGTAAAAATCATTTAAACTCACAATTTAATTCACAAAATAAAGAAAGAGAACAAAAAGAATCTTCTAAACTTAATCTTTTTAAATGTGTGTGAATCAATAAAGTGTCACAGACTTTATATAAATAAGACAAAAGATCCCTTCATAAAATTTAGAAATATAATTGTTCCTTTAATTTGACTTTTCCATTAAAACTAATAGTATAAAATTAAAAATTGTAACAGTTATATTAAATTCTATTTATGAGTCAATTAACATTTATATTCTAGCATGCTCTCACTTGACTCATAATAATATTTATTTTGATAATCAAATTTGATTATAATTTATCAACTTAAACTTGATATTATTACTAAAAATATAATTACACATAAATAATGGCGGTTATGTTTAGATTAAACATTTCCTTCCATGTATTATAATATGTAATCTTTTCTTAGTAAAATATAGGATCCTAACTTTATTGATTAATTTTGAATCCTTTTATGACTAACTTTAATGTTCACAATGTAATATATATATATATATAAAGACAAATATTATTATAAACTAGTAAGACTCATATGAATTGTATGATTTTAAAACATTTTAGCTGACAATCCTTTTGTTAATGGATCAACAATCTTGGATTTTGTGTCTATGTACTCTATAGAGACTAATTCTTTTTTGATGTCTTCTCTAACAATTAGAAACTTTAATATCTGTATGCTTACTTTAACTTCCACTCTTTTTATTCTTTGAGAAGAATCCTAGAGCCGAATTATCACAAAATATTTTCAATGGTCTTTCAATAAAGAAGAATCTTAGAGTCCAACTATTCTTTTTTTGCTTTCAAACCCCATAGCCTAAGACATGTACATTTTGTCCTCAAGATTCTCATTTAAGAATGTTGTTCTCACATCTATTTAATGTAGTTTTATATCAAAATGAGCTACTAAAGTCATGATTATCCTAATTGAATCCTTCTTAAAGACTAGAGAAATAATTTCATGATAATCAATACCTTTTTTCTAAGCCTTTAGCTATAAGTCTGGTTTATATCTTTCAACATTACATTGAGACTTTTTTAATTTTAAAAATCCATTTACAATATACTATAGAGATTTCCTCTGGTAACTCTATTAGATCCCAAATTTGATTTTTAACCATAGATTCCATTTATTTTTTCAAGGCTTCATACTGTAATTTAGAATCATTTCTACTCATGATTTGTGAAAATGTAATTGGATCCTTGGGTCTAACATCAAAGTCAAATTTTTGAAGGTACACAATATAGTCATTAAAAATTAATGTTTTTCTATCTTAATAGGTTACTCATGTGATATATCCTTAACATGCGGTTCTTGATTAGTTGGTTGATGTTCAATAATATCATGTTGATTATTTTGAATATCAATCAACTGTACTTCTTTTGTAGGTGATCCCTTTATTTTTGTTCAAATTCCACATGTTGAATATTTCCACTCCTATTAACTTCATGATCTTTAAGAAATTTTTCATTTCTAGCTTTAATTATTTTAGGAGTGTGAGAAGAACAATAAAACCCATAACCTTTGGAGTTATTTGGATATCCAATAAAATATCCACTAATGGTTCTTAAGTTCAATTATCCAATGTTTCCATTATAAGTCCTAACATCAACTAGACAATCCTATATGTGTAAATGTCTTAAACTAGGTTTCCATTCATACCAAATTTCAAAGAGTGTTCTTGGAACAGTCATAGATAATATCCTACTTAATATATACACAATTGTTTTTAAAAGGTGTTTTTGGAAAGGCCTTAGATGGTACCCTATTTAATATATACACAATTATTTTTAAAACATCACTTCATAAGGACATAGGTAATAATTTTCTGCTACTAATCATGCTTCAAACCATTTTCATAAGCATGTGATTTTTTTCTTTCAACAACATCATTTTGTTGTGGTATACCTGCCATAGTGTATTGGGCAACAATATTATCTTTTTGAAGAAACTTTACAAATGGATCGAGTCCGTTTTCTATGTACCTACCATAATATTTCCCATCACTATTAAATCTTACGATCTTTATTTTCTTTTCCTTTTATTTTTTTACTTTGCCTTTGAACACTTAAAAAACATCAAGTGTTTCATATTTTTCGTATTGAAAATAGAGATACATAAACCTTGAGTAGTAACCAATAAATGAAATAAAATATTTTTGACCATTTAAACAAGGCGTGGGAAAAGGTTCATAGATATTCGTATAAATTATTTCAAGAAGTCCACTACTTGTTTTAGCACCTTTAGTATTCTTATTAGTATATTTTTTTCTTTATTCATTCTACACAAGTGTTTCAAGAGAAATCTACCCTCAATGTTTATGCCAAAGCATAGACAGATTTTCATTCACAATACTTCACTTAGTAGCAATGTTGGTATGTAAGACTATTAGACTTAATTCAAAAATAGGATCTAATGAAAGATTCAATAAACTTTCAACTAAAAAACCACAACTAAGAACTTTATTATCTTTAAGCAATTCAAAAGAAACATCATGAAAAAAAAGAAGAAAAACCAATACACTTGAGTCTAATATCAGAAACCAAGTTTCTCGGAAAGGATGAAAAAAAAAAAAGGTTTCCAAAACAAAACAAAAACTAGGATTCAAACAAGTGTAAAGGTTCCAATAGCCTCCTCATGTAAAATCGTTCAATTTTTCACATATATGCTTTGTTTTCTTTCCACAAAATTTCCTAGGTTTCGAAAGTTGTGCACATTTATTAACAATGTGAATTTTGTAGAGAAAGTAATTCATCCTTTTTTTTTTTCCATTCCACTTCATTTGGATAGTCTTGTAGACTCCAAGAACATAATTGTCTTTTCTCCCATTTCCTTTATTATGAGTCACGACACCAGTATTTTTAGGTGTTTTATGCTTCAACCTCTCCCTTTTGAACACACAATCAATAATTCATTAATAAACCATTTGTCTTTATGTGTATTTCAAGAAATTTTAAAAGGGCCATATTTAATATGAAGTGAGTTAAGAATGAAATGGATAAGAAATTATTAAAAAATTCCAACTTCTAGAGATTTAGTTTAGCAATAGTATTTCTCATTTTCATTATGTGTTCATGCACACCGTTGCTCTTGTCATACTTCATGCTTGAAAGCTTTTTCATTAGGGTGTTAACCATGGACTAATGAGAGCAAACAAATTACTCCTCAATAACATTCATATAAGTCTTAATCTTATCACTACCAGGAATAAATTCCCTTATTTTTTTGTTTATATGAGACTTTATGAGTATTAAACTTATGCGATTTGATTGTTCTCACCGGTCAAAGTTTTCCTTTACTTCTTAAGCACTACCTTCTATGAGACTGAGTGGTTCATCTACACTAAGTTCCAAGTCCAATTTCATGCACCTCAAAGTCAAAAGAATTTGTTCTTTCCAAATAACATAATTGTCAGCAATTAAAACTGAAGTTCCAAACTAAAGCAAACTTCTAGGTATAACTGCAATATAAGGCTTACATACATTAATTCTACAAATAAAAATTGAACAAGTAAATTCAAATTTTTTGATAGGCAAAGGTACAAATCATGTAAAAGATTTATAAACTTTATGTTTAAAAGCCATAATAAATCATGTCTATGGGTATAAATGTGTCATGATATTTGATCTTTATTACCTATTATTTTCGTATGGGTCAAACAATAATTTCTTTATCACATTAGTTAGGATAGTATGGTCACTGCTATACATGTATTCCTTAACTTTTAAGTGTATAATAATTAAAAATATATAATATCCAGATACAACTATAACAGCTATGCAAATTTGAAAGTCACATATGTCGTAAACATAAATAAAGAAACACAATCTTTAATTAATTATTGATTAGTCACAACATCTTTAATTAATTAAATTATAAGTATCACTTAAATAAATAAATTATTGAAAAGCAAATAGAAAACACAAGAAGGGGTTGAATTGTGTTTTTAAAATTTTTTTCGACAACCTTCATATGAAATGTTTTTAGGATTGTTTTTCTTTTCAAAGGAATAATAAACAAGGCTTTAAAGATAGATTAGACAGACAATAAAGAACATTGTTAAAAATAAAATAAATAATTCTTTCTAGTTAGCACACAAATAATAAAAAGAAGCAACACAATAACTTTTATACTAATTTACCTCTATTATTAAGGCTATGTTTAGTTCTTGGCAAACCACCAAGTTTCATTATATAAAAAATATATAAATATTCTTTTATTAAGTTACTTTTGTTCTATAACAAGTAGTATTTTCTAGCCTTTTCAAGTTATAATAACAAGTGTTCTTTCACAAGTCACTTATAGTTTAACCTTATAGTATTAAAAATGAGATGAACTTAGTTGATTCTTAGTGTTTCTATCAAACGAATGTAAATAATGCCTATGAGTCTAGCTTTCATATATCCTAAGTGTTTGAGAGTTTTCCACAAATAAGATGATTACAAAGAAGACTTTTTAAAAATATGAAATCACACGAAGTATTTTTCTTAAAGTATGTAATTATTTCTATTCTTTATATTCAAAGTCTTCTTCTATTTATAGGCGACATTCTTCAGGTAATTGTTGTCTTACCATTCATCTTTGTTTGTTAATGAGAGATCTGAATCAATATTTAATGATGCATTAATTGATTTTGATCAACTAGTCACTTAATCTACTAACACAACTTACTTATCTTCTTTTGTAACCTCGTATCACATATAAAATGTTAGTTATGAATTTTCTATTATGAGTGTTTTAACTCTTACCAGAGTGTGACTCTTAAGAGACTTAAACCTTCTTGAATATGTTTTGGTCATCTTCTTTATTCCTTAAAACATTCTCTACATAATAGAGAGATTTGTCTTTATGTAATAACTATAAATGAAAATAAGTTTTTTTGAGTTAAGATCAAATGAAACATATAAATGAAGGATAATGTTACTTACTAGAAAGATTGTCAAACAGACTAATAGTCTATTATAGACGCTAAAAGTTAGTTATTATTTTACAAAGTAAAAACATAAATTTTGGGAGTCTAATTGGTCTTTGTCTTAACAATTATGAATATAATTTCTTAATAAATAAAAAGGAATAAGCTCTTTACCATTAATTTTAATGTGTATAAATTATTTTTTTTTTAACATTGCATGCTTAAATTAATATATAAATGAAACACCCAATTAAACTAAATAGACAAATAATTTAAACACATTAATATTAATTTAATTGATTTTATTAAAAGTAAAACATGTTATAGTATATAATTTGGTATAAAAATTAAAATCCACCAAACGATTATGTTATGATTGCACCCTTATGTGATGTTATTTTAAGCAAACAATATATATGTTTTAAGTTAAAACAAACAAGCAATGACTTTATGTCTTTAAGTAACCAACATCAAAACACAAGTAGTTCACATCATTTTTAACCTCAAGGCATGTCATTTTGATCGGGTTGTAACTCATGACCCTAATCAAAACCTAATGGTTTTCTTGTCATTTCTAATACCGAATGAAACTATTCAAAAAATCATTTTTAACAATCATAATTAAAAATGATAATTTGATATACAATGGAAACAATTACATACATATAGTAGAAAGACATCAATTAATATAAAAATATTATGTATATGCTAAATTATTTAGTTGATGCTCAAAACAATCGGATATTTGAAACAAAGCAAAAAGATAAATACTCACATATTCATTTAATTGAATGATACAAGTTTGCCTCTAGCACAATTAAATGCTAATATGTTGATTGAGTTCAAACTTTAAACCTGTAAACAAACATTTTCACCAATTGTAATAATATAATAACTAATTTTACAAATCAAATTAAAGTCCCAAAAAGTAACATCATCATTCACCAATTGCAAAATTACCTTTTATTGATTTTCAAATTTATAAATAATAATTTATAGAGTTAAACATGTTTTTAGTCCTTATAAATATAAAAATGATTGTTTCTAGATAATTTATTTTTAATCATCAATATTTGGTTCCTCATTTTATTAAATGTATCAAAAGTGAATTTGATTATGAATTTCGTTAATGATTTTGGTCACTTTGATGTTGATTCTGGATAGAGTGATCCTCATCCTAATAAGGTTGACGTTGTTCTTCTTCATCACAATTTGTTGATGGTGGATTGGTTCATCATTTGTTTTAGACTGAGTTTACTTTTGACACATTTTATAAAATAAGAAACTAAAAATCAACGATTAAAAATAAAAAGATCAAAAATGAATATTTTCATATTTATAGGAATTAAAAATAATTTATATTACAAGTCATTCATTGATTGAAATTCTACAAGTCTACAATGGATTCTTAAATTCACATAAAATATACATAAAAAAAAGAAACACATAACTTTGACGTGAAGAATTGATTTTAAATCGATTAATATATTGATTTATCGATTCTAAAATATATGTATTTAAATTCGCATACAAGAAATATTACATATACACAAATTCAAATTGACATAATAAGAACACCTCAATAAAATCAAGCTAAATAATAAAACTAAAAAGTAAGTTCTAATTATCAATTATTGAACCTCTTATGATGAAAATAATAGATATTCATTTCGTTTTATTGGTCTTTGATATAAAATAAGAATAAAAACACTCTTAAACATAAAAGTATATTGTGGAAGCATAGTTCCATTTGTAGCCATTATTATTATAAATAAATGTAACAAGTACTTATACTCATAATTCAACTCATAAAATAGAGATAGAAAATGGAAGGAGTCTTCTAACATTAACCTTTCTAAATGTGTGTGAATTAATAAAGCATCATAATTTTTAGGTAGATAAGACAATAAAACTCTCTATAAAATATAGGAATATAACAATCCATTTGATTTAACTGGTCTATTAAAAGCTAATAATGTAAAATTAAAAATTGTAACAGTTACATCAAAATCTGATTATAAGTCAATTAATGTTTATATTCTAATAAAGAAGAGAATAAGTGATAACGAGCCTTAATATAATATAAATAATGACGAGACTCTTAATTTCTTTAGTGAGGAAGAAAATAATCTTGTCGAAGAAGAAGAGGGTGAGGCCATGAAAATCATAGAAAAAAAAAGAAGCTAAGGCAATATGAATACCCTTCTCTCTGGCTATCAAAGAAAGTCGAAAAAAGGATTAAAAGACCTTGGAGAGACTCAGTCATTGTGAAGCTATTAGAGAGAAAACTTGGATTTAAAGCTCTCGAGAATAGATTAAAACAAACGTGGGTGCGTAAAAGAGGGATTCATATGATTGATTTAGGAAATAATTACTCCTTGGTATCTTCTTCTCATGAAAAAGAAAAGGAAAAAACACTAATTGTGGGAGGGTCCATGGCTGATTGGCTGATATATGATGTTCATAATTGACACATTTGGTATTTAATCTTGAGGCATAAAGAGGAAGCTTACATGGTGATCAACAAGGTATGAAAAATAATATTGAAGAAATGTCTTATCCACCATGCCCTACTAGACTGTGGTCAAATTGGAACCTAGCAAGGTTACCTCACGTTGGTGTTGCCCTCGAATGGATCCAACAACATCAGTCGTATTGAATTTGTTCTCAACTGGGTCCAACAATATTCAATAATCGTACAAGCATTTTATACATATTGATGCATACGACTTTTCCATTTACGTTATTCATTTTTTTTCTTTATGGACAAAGTATTTTCTTTGATGATTTTTTTTCTCACCTTATATTGTAAATGAAGACTATTGGGTTTGCACCAATCAAAATCATAAATTTGATACAAGATAAAAGAATGTAAAAAATGTGTGTGTAATGAACAGGTTTAGATCTATCCTAATCGTGAATTACTTATTATATTACTTATATTCTAACCTGTATTTTTTTGGAATAATCCTTGCCATCTATTTTTTATTCAATGACTACAAGATCTACAATTTTGTGAGTTTGGGATTTTGCTGCTTGTTCTTTGTACTTAAACCCTTGTGATAGTTTCACATATTTTCAGTAGTTGTTCTACTTTTAGGATAAATACTCTCATTTATGCCTCATAAAAAGAACTTATGGGCTGGTGGATCGTTACTTTGATCTTATAACTTACTAAGTATTGCCCTTAATGAAGATTTTGATAATGATTTCTCTTATATTGGTAAAGATTGTGTTTATTCTCAAATAAAAGTAAAATAGATAGATACAAATAAAAAAAAAATAAAAGATATAAATATTTTTGGCTCCTTAATTTTTAATAATTTTTATTTTTAGTTTTTAAACTAAATTTTGACTAATATTAATTTTTAAACTCTATTTTATAATTTTTTTTCTATCTTTAAATATCATTATTAAGTGAGGATGTGATAGTCACATGCGTACTAATCTTGTATGATAATCAACATGACATATCACATGTCAAATTTTGAATAAATTATGTTTTTAGTTTTTAATCTTTTTATGAAAATCTCTTTTAATTCCTTCACAATTTTTATGATCAATTTTATTTCTTCAATAATTTTTTTTATCGATGTTAATCTTTCAACATTTTTTTTTACCTATTTTAGTCTCTTAACAATATTTTTTTACCAATCTTAGTCCTAAACTTTTATATAACATTATTTTAAATATTTTTCATCAAGTATTACATTTAAGTGATGATGTGACAATACTAGTATTATATAATAATTACATTATAAAATATTATTGGTGTAAAACATTTTATAATAATTCTAAGTCACTATAATTTTTCCAACAAAGTAAAATGTATAGAAATAGAGATCAAATAATCTAAATCAAAGGAATAGAAGGTCATGCAACAAGATTGTAAAAGTAAAAGAAAATCATGTATAATTTTTTTTTTTTATGTTCGTTAAAAATGACAACAAAATGATAATAATGATGAGATAGATAAATAGAGAGAAATAGTTACTTTAAAGATCATATACTAATAATGTAAAATAATTTTACATTATTATCTAATTATAAATCATTATTAATATAATTTTTAAGATAATTATTATAAAAATAAAAAGAATATTATATATAATAATTTGTAGTTAGATAATAATATAAAATTATTTTACACTGTTAATACATAATATATATATATATTAAAATGCTATTTAATAAAAGGAGTTTTGATCTTTCTTCTTATTTTGTTTAATTTTCCGCCTAAGCTCATGAGTAGTCGTACTCTCCGTCACATTTTCATTTCTCAAACCAAAGACTACCATAAAGAATAAAAGTGTTGTCGGTGTTAAATTTAAGATTTCGACGTTAATTTTAGCATTTTTCCTATTATTTCCATTTTTTTTGTTTTTGACGTTTAGACGTTTCAATTTTTACTTTATAATTTAATTTGTCTGAATATCTAAATGTCAGTCTAATCATATCATATTGAACGAATCAAAACAATTTTCCTTCCTACCATCGCAGTTTCTCATTTAATTTGGTTTCAAGTTAATTATTTTGCATCATGTTTAAAACCATATATCAAACCGTATCAACAATCAATAATAACCACATTTACGTATATAGTGAAACAAAATGTATAGTTTTATTGGGACAGAAAATAATGTATATCTCGAAACATTCAAACATGCACCAAGACTTTGAAACCACCAAAGTTGTAATTGAAACAAACTTCTTTTATCATAGGTTTACATTATTGTCTCATAGAGAATTGCAAAGGAAGCTTCCTCTCATTCTCATGCGTCATACCCATCATTGACTATCCTTACTTCCCTTCTATATTTTTCTCAAAGGTTTCAAGAAATATTAAAAAAAATAATATTGACAAAAATGTTTTACGAATTTTTTATATTGTCAAATAAATAATTGCATATAATAGTCAACAAGGACAAACCTATAAACTTTATGATAAAAGAGAAATTCTTAATAATAGAATATAGCAACTACAAAATAATGGTGAATATGAATTGGAGCTTTACTAAGAGAGGTATGTGCTATAGACTTTATCCCATTTTCCTATAAAAGGACTTCGAATTGATATGTTTTCTCTTGTTGTAATTCTCAACATTAACAACAACTAGGGTTTAAGTTTTTTCTTATTCATATGTAAAAAAGAAAAAAAAAACTTATTCATGTCGTAATCTTAGAAAATAAAATAGAAGTTTTGAATACGAATATATAAAATTTTATTTCATCTTTTAAAATTTTAAAATTAACTGTAGTGTAGAATCGGTGGTTGTTGATGACGTTAAAAAAATTGTTATTATGAACCTTTTCCATAATTTTTTTGTTACTTTTATTTTTGTTATTAAGTGTGAAATAAATTAAGATAAAGTATGTTTTTATCCTTTTAAAATTTTTAAAGTTTAGTTTTAATTTCTTTAAAACTTTTGTTCGTTTTTTATTTTTTAATATTAAAATATTTATTTTTATCCCTCTAAATGTGAAATGCACCACTCTTGGTCATTCAAAATATTTTAAATAACACTTTATAATGAAATAAAAAGTAATGTCGATAGTGTTCAAGACAAAAAGAAATGAATATTTTAAAATTAGAGGAACAAAAAATTAGACAAATATTTTTATAAAAATTAAAATTAAAATTGAAAAAATTAGAGAGATAAAAAATATACTTTATCTAATAAATTAAAAACGTAATATTGATTTATCTTTTAAGAAAGAATTGTAATTTTTAAAATTAGAATAAAGGGAATTTACTTTAAGTTCTTTTTTCAATGAAAGAGTGTAATTTATTATATTGTGAATAGATAGATATTAAAAATTTAATGAGTATTTTAAAACAACTACAGATTATTTATTGTTTTATTCATATTTTTATTTAAAATAAATAAATGAGTACTTAGTAATGATAGTTTTGTATTCAAAAAATTGAATTTTTGTTTTAAAGAACAAAATTTAGATAATTTTTTTTTTAAAAATGGCAATAGTTAATCCTCGTTTACATATAATCAATAAATGAGAATATGACTCAAGATTTTTAACGTAATAATGGTGTTCCGAGTAAAATTGGATTCAATTTTTTTAAGTAAAAATTCTAAAATTTAATTTTGTAGATGAAAAGGTGGAATTAAGAGGAAAAACTCTATTAAGGGTGTCCAATCAATCAAGTTAATAAAAATTAGGATTAAATTATCATTTTAGTCCCTAGAAATGTATAACATTGTCATATTAGTTTTTGAAAGAAAATTTTAAATAAATTCTTGAAAGTGTAATTTGTCAATTGCATTAGTTCAAATTTTTTTTTTAAAAATTACTTAAATAATGATATTAGCATGTATTCATAGAATAAAATGATTATAAATAGTTAATTTTAGGGACTTAGATGAAATTTCATAGACTAATTTAAAATTATCTTAATTTCAAGAACTAGTGTGACAATGTTATACATTTTCAGGGATCAAATTGATTATTTATTTTAAAAATTAATTATTTTAAAAATTGTTAGATAATTTATACTTATAATATAATAAAAAAAGTTAATTAAAATGTATTAAAAGTGCTAATATAAATTAATAAGATTTTATAGAAAGTGTTATAAGATTGTTTTAAAAATGTTAAAACTTGAACTTTTATTAAATACTCTTTGTGAAACTCTAATTAAAATCTAAAATTAATAAGATGAAAAATATTAGTCATGTTTTTTTTTTCTGATACTCTATTTCTAACACTCTTTATGTAATTAACTAAATTTTATTAGACTTATTTTTTATTTAATGATTATTTCTCTTAGTTTTAATATAGAACATATAAAAATTAGTGATTTTTAATTAATTTCAATCAATCACATAAAAAAATATTAATCTATGATTTGTACTAATATCAATATGATACTATTTAAATTTTCAAAATTTAAAAATAATTAATAACATTTAATTACGTGTTATATAAATATTAATTGATATGATAAATTAAGTTATAATCTAAAATCACTTAATAGTTTTTCATGAAAAAGAATATCACCATTCCTTAAAATTTCAATGAGAGTTTAAACTTATTTGTAAAAAAACACAAGTTCTATAGTTTTGGATTCTAGAATCACTTTAATAAGTTAAGCCCCTTTTTCTCTCAGGGTTGGAAGGGGCAGTTAAGCTCATTCTACTATCAACATATTTTGTACTTTAGCAATGTCATAGATGAGAAGTTAGATTTTGGAACTGGATTGT
The DNA here is from genome assembly GCA_026544285.1 of Pachyrhizus erosus. Classification (NCBI taxonomy): domain Eukaryota; kingdom Viridiplantae; phylum Streptophyta; class Magnoliopsida; order Fabales; family Fabaceae; genus Pachyrhizus; species Pachyrhizus erosus. The sequence continues at coordinate 7,823 of JAMLFT010000108.1, read as the reverse complement.
ATATGTAGACAGACACACTAGCATAAAGTGATAATGATATAAGATTTGGTCAAAATCCACCTTACCCTGCCTAACAAGGAACCCAATTAGTCAATGAGAAAGCATATCTGGCACCCTGCATTTGCTTTCTGCTCTAACCATCGTTTTCTCTTGTCATTGGTTTGGTGGGTTGTGTCCAATGGCCATAATGTATGAACTTTCCTGTGTACTTTCATGTGCCTGTGTCATTGCCTCATTGTCACAACATCAGCCTCATACAAGTCCTAATAAAAATAAAAGGTTCCTTATTCTTGTTTCCACCAATTATATGACAAACCAATGAGTCCGTACCCTTATCTCACTAATACTCAGTCTTCTTCCTGGGACCAAGGTCATGTGTTGCCCAAAGAATTGACCCAATTTTCAAAGGTATGAGGTATGACTTTTCCTTCACCCACCTTTGTGGGGATCAAAAGTAGAAGGACAGCCACCAACGTGGAAGATCGTTATAAAAAAATAATAAAAATTTAAATGAAGTAAGAGCCAATGTTGTGAATGTACTATTCTATATATGTGGTTTTCATTATCTAATTATTTAGAGTAATTTTTTTTGTCTTAAAAGACTCAAATTTGTAATTTATATAAAAATTTATCGTTTATGACTTTTCCCGAAATTATTATTTGGGTATTTTAAACGTAAAACCAAACAACTTAACAATGTTGATATAAGTGCATATTATTATTTAGAAAAAAAAATGCATGTGTATTGCAACTGGAGTCACAATGGTACGATAAAAGAAAATTAAAAGAAGGAAAAATAGAATTGTCAGAAAAGTTTATTTTATGTGAAAAAAATGATGGAAAATCCTTTAAAAAAATAATGAATTGGATTTGGGAATCAGTTACGGATATATATATATATATAGAAAGTGATAATACCTATAGTCACTTGTTCAACGAAATAGTATCTCATGTTGAATTGTGCAATTTTATAATATATTTTAAAGAAAAAAATTTATATATTGAAAATGTAAAAAAAGTTATAAATTAATTAAAATTAATATATTTGATAAATTTTTAAATTTTTATAATAATAATAATTATCTTAAAAAGTTATTTGAATAATAACTTGTAATTAGAATTTTAACTATTGTCTTGCACATAGCCAAAACCACTATAACCTCCCATTGAAAACACTGTTCTGTGAATCTTGAAAAAAAAAAAAATACACCTAGAATAAGCATTTGGATTTTACACATATGCAATATGTATTAAAGACGGGGTATTTTATATATGTGTCTCCACACCTCTTAGTGTAGTAGACATGAAATTATTTTGCCTTAGAATTTTTGTGTGAAGTTCAATGAAAATATTTTTTTTTCTTGTATAAACATCCATTGCCTATTCAACTTGGATATGCTAAATCATCAATAAAGTAAGATAAATTGTACAAAATGATATATTGTGTAATAACGTTTCATTTAGGAAACTACCTTTAGTATGATTAGGCACTAAGTCTTCACTTTGAATCCATCATTAAATTCATCAAAGCAACGATTGAAGGTTTATGATTTAATCGTGGTTATATTGGTAATAATTAAATAATAATGTTTAATTAATATATTAAGCAATATTAACACAAAAAAAAACTTAAGTATAATGAGAGGTAAAATCATAAGAGTTGAGAAATGATCTTAGGTTAGAAGAGTTAACTTAGTCCTCAAGTCATAGAGTATTAATTGATATTTCAAATTTCATTTGTTAACTTTATATGTTTTTTAGGTTAAGCATATAGACTTTTTTGAGGAAGAACTTGAAATTGTTTGTAAAGAAAAGATGTTTGAGTTATGTAGCTCCTAATGTATAAGAGTTTGTTTTATATTTTATGTGTATTTTTTTTTTATGCGATGTATTACATCTTGTAGGAAGATTTTGTAAAATGTTTTATAATAGATTTATGTTTTAATACTCAAAGTTTTCATGTCTTGAAAATTTAGACATATGTTATGTTTGACGAAATTAATTAAAAAATTAATTAAAAGTTTAAAAGCTGAAAACTGAAAAAAAAAATAGTTGAAAATTGAAAAACTAACTTATATGCATGTTTGATAAAAATGTCCGTTAAAATAGTTAAAAATGTAAAATAATAAAAATAAACATATTTATATAACATTTTTATATAAATTTTATTTTTATTTTATTTATTAAAATATATTTTAATGAATTTATAGTTTTAGTTTTTAATTAATTTTAAATATTTGTAATATGTATTTATAAATAAATTATTTTAATTATATTTTTTTATTTTTAATTATTATATTTTTTATTATTCATCTTATACTATATCCTAAAATATTATCAATTAAATTTAAAATAAAATAAAAATAACATAATTTTAACTAGACATCATATTTTCATTAAATTAAGTAATATAGTGATTAAAATATATTGAAGTATAATATTAAAAATAAATAAAAAATAATATGAATAAAGTAATAATTAAAATAAATAATTTAATATTAAAATATTAAAATATTAAAATAAAAAAATAAAATAAAATTATCATTTAAAAATATTAATATGTTGAAGTATAAGTTAAAATAATAAAATAAATATTATAATAATATAATGATTCAAATAAATAGTGTAATATAAAAATATCTAAAAAAATAAAATAATTAAAATAAATTTATTATCTATTATTAATATTTTATATGATAAAAAGATAAAGATGAAAAGAATCTTATCTTATATAAAAATAATAATGATAAAATAATGTCTTATAAGTGAAAGAAGAAAAAAATATAATAAATAACCAATGTCATTTATAATATAGGAGGTTTGTTCCCCTCTAATGAGTCCACTTATTTTGTCTGATGTCATAAGTGTCATAAGTGTGACTTTTGTTAAATCTTAAATTTTTTGATACATATAAATGTTTTTCATTGATAAGAAAAAGACGGAAATAAAAAACATAATCTTCAATTTTGGCTAGCTTGTCAATTTTGATAATATATAAGCTAGTTTTACTAAATACATCTTATATTTTCATTAACAAATTCTTACATTACACTAATGTTTAATTTCTTTAAAAAAAATACTAGAAACACATTTAGAATAACACCTAATTTTTGTCTATAAAATATAAGTTTAAATATGAATTTGATTCCTTAATAATAATTTTTTTATTTTGATCCTTTAATTTTTTTTTGTTTAAATCCTTATGGTCAAATAATAATATTAAATAATATTATAATAATAATTTTGGCAGTTAAATGATTTATTATTTTATTAAAAAATTTAAGAAAATAATCACGTATATTTTTTTTAACAAAATATGTTTTTAAATTCTTATTTATTTGTAACAGTTAATTATGTCAAATTAGTTAATAAAAAATTTAAAAATAATTTGACAAAAAATTTACACATGTCTATCCTATCAAACTTTTTGATAACGTGAAAAGTCATTAAGTTGTTAACATCATTGTTATGTCAACATTTAAACGATAACAAAGACTAAAACAAAAAAAAAAAATATTTGACAACATAAACTAAAACAAAAAATAAATTTAAATGAATAAAATCATTTATTTAAAGGACCAAAACAAAAAAAAAATATATTTTTAAGGATTAAATTTGTATTAAGCGTAAAACTTATGAATTACAAAATGTCATCCTCCTATCTCTACGTAGGTAAGCTAGAAAACAAATAGATGCTTTGAAATTTGACCTAGGAGTTCAAGAATTGTACTTTGCACTTTTGTAAATGCTTTTTCGCGATTACTATCAATCTTTGTACTTTGTTTGCTTTTACAATCGAGTAACCAAATTAAATGTTATCCAAATCCTTGGCACAATCATATGTTGTTGTTTATGTTTGAAGATTCATATTTGTATTTTGGATTTAATTTTATAACTCATTGGCATTTATTAGATTTTCTTTAAGAAGTTTTTGAGTGAGCTTCAACTCTTGTTGACTAGCCTATATTTTTGTGTACACAATATATAATAAATATTTGTTTTCACATATGTGTGTGTACAGATTTGTGATCACATTATAATTATTTATGTCATTGTAATAAACTAATCATCAAATTTTAGTTGGAAGTTAATAATAATGGTTACCCTTATACTTTTCTGCTTCTTCATGTTCTTTCTAAATTGTTCTCTTCTTCTTTCTTCATTTATTCATTTACATTTTGCTTGAGAAGCTTGCTATGGTGATATTCGTGGAAGACTAATCACATTTTCAATCCAAAGATTCTTAAACCCAAGTAAATTTGAGTTGTACTATATTTCATATTCAAATTTATGAATCATGTTTTCTCCTTTGTTCTCTTTTCAATTTTTTAAAAATAGATGCATGATTATATTTTGATTTGAGAAATTGAATTGGAATTAAGGTTAGGATTGATTAATCCTTGTACGATAATTGATTAATTATTTATGTTAATTTGTATGATACTTGAATTTGTCTAAATTCATCAACATGATTGTATTTCTAATTTTGATGAATGAATGTAAGATTGTTATCTCATGTTTTCTAATTGAAATGCATGATCATAAATTCATTTTATCTTTTCTAGAATTGTGATGATTTACTAAAATATTGAATCTTTGGGTTGTATTTTAAAATTTGTTTTTACCATAATTATACTTTTAATCTCATTTTAATTGTTATTTTCATTGGAAAATCCTCCCCATTTTTGAATTAAAATCTCATATCAATAAATTGTGTCTTTGGAAATATGACCTGAGTTAACCCTATATTGCAAACTTATTGAAAAATTTAGTGATTTTGATAACACTTCAATGAGTGGTATCATTCCTGCTTGCAAGCTCTTGACATCAAAATGCCAAGGAAATATTCAATAGTGATTGAGTTATTTTGGCATAATTGAGTTATCAATATTAGAATTTGAGTTACATTGGGAGCATGTAAAACATTTGATAAATGAAGAGGGGTCATAGAGGTGGTCAATTCGATGAGACCATAGTGTTTGATAAGGAGACCCTTACCATTGGCAACATGGAGTTTGTTTGTTCCTATGTAATCATTTGAGAGAGATAAATAATTAAGATCATTTGTCACATGTTGAGAAGCACCAGAGTTTGAGAGTCATGTAGTGTTAGAGGAATCATCATTATGAACTACATTGGTTTGATGCTTGGGATGGTCAGTTGGAAAACCATGTAGATGATAACACATTTTTGCGGTGTGACCTCTACGAGCACAAAAAATGCAAATAAGAATTGAGTGTTTGGTGTTATGATTGGTATCTCTCGAGGATGAAGGTGTGTTACAGGTGGTGGAGGTTTGATGCATAGGGTTGAATAGTTCACCATGATTGGAACCTTGAGAGCAACCCATGTAATTGGCAATGGTTGGGAAAGACTGTTGTTAACGTTTGTCACAATGCATGAAGATTTCAAAATCAATTAATTTTTCAAACAATTCATCAAATAGTAAAGGGGTATCACTTGTGCAAATTGAAGTTGTGAATTTGCAAAATGATGGTCTAAGACCTTGAGGGAAGTGATGACAAGGTCAGATCAACAATGGGATGACTGATGATGGCAAGTTCATCTACAATGACTCAAATTGACACTAAATATGCCTTTGAAAATACTTGAAAGACGCTCCTTGAGAGACACTACATGAGTTTGAGATTGATTTACGTAATTTTTTTACGATTTAGGGTTTAGGGTTTAGTAGAAGAAGTGACAAACATCATAACAATTTTGTGCATTAAAACTACATGAGGCGAGAAGAACTAAGGAAACATAATGATCCTATTGCTTTTGGTGAGCATAAGCAGGATTAATAGTGACAACATCTTCAATACCAATGGTTGGAGAGAGGCAGAGAGTACCACCAGTGACAACCATACATATTGTGAGCTTGGAGAAGGTGGGTAATTTAAGTATTCTAGCCCTACGTATAATGGTTACTAGAATTTAGTTTAATGGGTAGAGTAAGGGCAATGATAATTTCTACCAAGGACTACATGGTAAGGGAAGCTGGTGATGTATTGAGAAAAACTGTTAGGCATAGAACTATTCTGATACCATATAAAGAACATAATAAACTAATTTCATTCATTCAACATATGAATTGATATAAAAGATACAAATAATCAAAGTTATTTTGACTAACGAGAGATGCAAAGAAGCAATTACAATATTTAAAATATAATTTTGAAGATTAAATTGTATCAGATAAGATGTTATTTAAACAATCATTACAAATAATGACAACGGTCTATGATGATTAAGAGTGAAACATTCACATACATGGGTCACCAAGAAGAAAGAGAAAAAAAAAACACAAAAATCATTACATATATAGGATCAATTTTTTTTTTTAATTTTCAACCTAATAGATGAAAAGAGATAATACAAATTAAATCCACTAATTTTTAAATTATTTTTATTCTAATTCTACTACTTAAAATAAAACATTTCTATCTTTTTATTTTTCTTTTAATTTCAGTCAACCAAACATAATGAATGAGAGACTCCCCGATGACGAAGAGAAATGATTCTATCATGGTTTGGTTATCAATAAATCAAACAGTAGAAATGAGAATGCAAAATACTTGGTCGCCAACTTTACTTCTATTAGTGATAAGGTTTTAGTGGTCCCAGACCGACCGCATTAGTCATAGGCACCAAAGTTTGGCTTTAAGAGGCCATTTTACTATTTTTGAAGTAAATTTTCAGCTCTTGTGGGTACAACAATTATGGTGTCAAATTGGCATTTCAAGTTATTTGAGTATATCCTACGGGTTGGGTTTTGGCATTGCTAAGACTTTATTACTATATATAGTAGAAATTAAATGCAAGATTTTCCAAATTTTAAGTTATAATTGTTACTATATATCCAACAATATTCCCTTGGGTAGTTTGTTCAAGTTTATTGTATTGATATTGACTTTATTTTATGGCACAAGTTCACGGGGCATACCATTGTGATTTTAGAATATGATCCCACTGCATTTTTATGTCTTTTCATTTATAACCGGCTCACCATTTTTATATATTTATAAAGAATTTTAAAAATACGAGTTTAATTATTCCGAATAATAAATTAGTCATCATATTTACATACATTTTTATTGAATTTCCTGGTAATAATATAATTTTAAAATGTAAAATAAAATAGACATAAAGAATAAGTTTAAAATATAAAGGTATCTTTCTCTTTTTCCCCTTTAAAATTTTTATCAAAAGATATTTATATCTAATTTTATCTACGATTTCTTTGAACATTTTGTTAGATTTCTAGCTGTTTTTTCTCAAACTTAATTGAATTGGGATTAGTTGTTAAACTTTTATATTTACACTATTTAATAACTTTATGTTAAATATAAAACTAAACTATTTAATTATTGAATCATTTAATATTATTTTTAATTATATATATTAAATTTTATATATTTAATAATACACTTGCATACGCATACAAAAATAAAAAATGCTACCCACAAGTTAAATCAATTAATGTAACATTCTATTTTAAATAAATAAAAATATATATATAGTCCTAAGATAAAAATTTTAAATTTATTTTGAGATATTTTAGTTTAGTTAAAATTTAGAATTTAAATTTAGAAGAATTATTGAATTTAGAAAATAAAATAAATAAAATTAAGATGGATGAGAATATAATTATTTGATATTAATGATTTTAAAAAAACAGTTTTAAGTAGCTTGAAAAAAAATAAATGAATATATATATATATATGAATATTTTAATTTTAATAGAAGATATGAAATAGATTTAGAAAATTTAAAAATATATTAAAATAGAAGAAAAAGAATAGAAATAAAAAAATAAAAAT
>JAMLFT010000107.1:0-58683 GCA_026544285.1 Pachyrhizus erosus | reverse complement strand
ATAGATAATTTTAATAATGATATATTAATAATAAAAAAATTAAATTATATTTTGTAATTAAATTTAAAATATTTAATAAATAAATTTATTAATTTAATTTTTAATATTTTTTCATACAAATATAAACATAACTTAATTAACAAATACAGTAATAATACATCTAATATCTTTTTGACATATGTACTAATCAAATCAAATGACTGGTTTTGGTGACATAGAAAAAAACAAAGTCGAGTTCAAATCCTATTGAACAATTTAATTGATTATTAAAATTTTAAAAATTAAATTGCTTAGTAATTTATAATTTGAAGAATCATTTTATTTATTTCAATGATTAATTTGACTATTTATTATAATTTTAATAAATAATTTTATTAATAATATATAATTTAAAAGACTATTTTGTCACTTTATGGATAAAATATCTTTTCAGTTCTTAAATTTATTAAGATTTTTGTTTTTAATTTCTAAACTTTTTTTATTGGTGAAAGTTTCTTATTTTTTTTATTCTTATTTTTAATTGTTTAACTTTTTTTCTGTCCTTTTAATCCTTGAAAAAAAATAAAAATAAGAATAAAAAATTTAAAGACTAAATAAAAATCTCAAAATTCATAAACTAAAAAGATAATTCATCTTCACTTTATTAATTTTAAAAACAAATTTGAGTGATTATTACAATTTCATAAACAAAATTAATAATGATTTACTTCTTTATTATGATTAATGACCACTCAAAGGAATAATTTTTAGAATTGCCAGATATAAAGCATCAATTAATTAATCGTTACTGTGATTGATTTAATTGATATTTTATTTTATGATTCATATTCCAAATTGGACTCATCTATGAAATAATCATATTATATAATTGAATTTTCTTTATGAAAGCACAAGAACTCACCAAGATCCACTCAAATTTATCAAAGACTGAATCTCCAATAAGTTCTTAATCTTTTTTATTCATATAAATGACTACTTTTTTTCAATATTAAAAAAAAAAAACTCCATGTCATTCTTTTTTTCGTTTTCAATTTGCACAAGTGAAACGTGTAATCCAGATATAAAAGTACCAAATAATTAATCAACTCTTTGAATATTCATGCGTGACATGCTATCTTGATTAACTCTTTACACACTTGTACATTCTCACCCAACATATTGCAGATAGAGAATCAAACTATATCAATCTCTCGAAGCATGTCTTATAAGTTTTAACTACCCATGGAACTATAGAGTCGTTTGTCGTGTGTTTAAGCACAAAATAAAATCTGTCCAAACCAATGAGGGTATCAAGAAACAAAAAACAGCATACATCCATGTACAATTTGAAACCTGAAGTTGTTTTTTCTTTGGTATTTATTTACTATACATATATTCAATTCAAATAATGGAAAAACCAGTGTAATAACAATTATTACAGTACCATGACAAAAATGTTACGCATGCTCCTTAGCCCTTCCCAAAAAGAATGAAATAAAATACAATGTATAAATGCAGCAAAACAAAGGATCTTGCCAACAACCTTGATTTTGGCTGGTTTTCAAGAGGGAAAGCCAAGCAAACTGAAGCATCCAGATCTGAGAAATCACCAGAAATTATTGCCAGTGCTCCAATCCTTCATTAGTCTATGTTACATCAACCATGAACTAAAACAGATTGGCTGCTGTATACACTTCTTGGTTTGACAGTAAAGTTCAAAATCTGTAAAGCCATATGTGGAGTCCCCCTTTCTTTCATGACAAACCCAAGTTTGATCATCTCTTTCCTTGTATCCTCTATAAATAGCGGATTTGGAAGACATTGGAGTTCCAACTAAGATACATCTCTTGAAGGAACTATGCCAGGTCAAAAGAGGCATAGAAAAGAAGTACAAGATTCCTTAAGGTAACTAATTTTGCAACCCAATTCTTGGTTCACACACTTCTTTCTTCTCCATGACTGTTGTCGTTGGGGCTTTCATAATCCCATGCATGTAGATATATACAAATTTCATCATATTGGACTCATCTCCACAGGACCACAGGAGAATGTAGAACTAGATAAGTAACCTGAGTTTCTGAGTCTAGTTAAAAAAATAGGTAGACTCCAAAACCTCCTGAAGATCAAAGTCTCCTCGTTCTGGTAAGGGAGGAAAGTTCAATGTGGGAAAAGTCGTTTGAAAGCTATCCAACAACTGCATTTACAAGTAAACAAGGAACTATTAAACAACCAAGTCATTTGGTATCCAATGACAAGTTTACTTTTACACAGTAATATGTAAACTTATAAATTCAAAAGTAACATGCATCCAAATTATGAGGCTGCTACGTTGATCAATTTGGTCAAGTAGAAAGGTAGGTTTAGATGATACACGATAAACCATAAATAATTTACATAATTATAAAATGCCTTATAAGCTTGCATAAGCAAATGGTCAGTTTAACATGAATCCAATCTGCTACGTAATTAATTTCATTGCACAAGAATCCCATAAAATCAGAAAGTTTGACGGGATTTAAAGGCAACATAAAAGCATTGACCAACAACAGTAAGTGTATAAAACGAAAACGATAAAGTCAGAATGGATTGATTTGAAGAAAATGCTTCATTCTTGGCAATCTAGTCCGAAGGTATGTCCAAGCCACCAACTTACAAGGTACATTTAACCCAATTAAAAAGCCTGTATAATTAAAGATACGAAATACTTTACATTTTCCAATATTGGAGCATCATAGAGTTCAACAAACTTTTCCCTGAGTATCTTGTTCATTTCATCAACATCACACGCATGTGTCCAATATGAATCATGAACCCCTGCAATTTAGCATCAGTATATAAATTTAAATTCCTAATCGAAAATCAACATTGATGTACATAAACAAGAACACAAATTACATTCACATATGGCTGTATATGTGTGTGTTGTATAAACCAATAAGCACCTGCAAAGTTCAACCCTGCTTTTTTACAAGCAACTGCAGTCATCATCATGTGAGAACCATCAAGAGAGTGAACAAAATTTGGGGGAAAAGCTGTTCTCTGCCTTTTAACCATGACCTGAAACAACAATAGTATGGATGTTCTATTTAGCTTAGCTTAAAAGTTTTCTCAATATTTTAATCTAAGCAAATAAAATAAAATAATGACCCATCTACAATGAAGACTTCTGTGCTTTATACTTTGTTTGGTATGTACGAAATGGGAAAGAAATTGTGGAGAGGGAAGACTAATAGGGGTGAGGCAATGGATTTCACTCGTTTGGCATGTGAGAGATATAGAGGATAGATTTAAAAAAACAGTGGGCCCCACATAAGTATATTTCCCCTCTCATGGGAAGAAATAGCATGAAAGTGTGTTTGCTTATTGACGTTTTACTAAACTAACCCTCACTTTGTCATCCTACTTGTGTTCTACCAAATTGATTATACTGCAATATAATTTGTTATACTAAAGTACAATCAATCATATGGAGCCATATGGCAAGCCATAGGGGCTATGGTTAAAAAATATGGGAACTTATTCAGACATGAAAAATTTGTGATAGACTCAAATAGAACAATTTTAGTTCCAAAGTCAAGACATAAGTCTACATATATGATAGGTCAAGTTTGATCAAATCAATACTTACCTTGTTAGTCTCCTGTTGTAATGTCAATATCTGAAGGGAAGTCTTGATCTGTACATCATATCCAATTACCATATTAATGATAAATTTATGAACTACTTCTGATTTATTTGTCTAATAGAGAAAAAAGAGAGTGAAAAATAAAAGGAAAAAAAAAATCAAGTCCAACAGTTGAGAAAATTACAAGATGTCTTCCTAATTGTCGGTAGGGTTGTACTACAGGAAGACCAAGGGGAGTGACCCATCGGACTGCTTGGTTAGTGGAAGCTATAACCTGTTCCATTTTCAAAATTTCAATAATCACAATGATTGAGATGTAAACAAGTCAAAGCATAATGGACATTAAAACAAGGGAACATAGTATTAGAATAACCATATGCAATTCTTGTATCACATGTTCAATGCCTTCAGCATTTTTGAGAGAGAAAAATAAAAGGCATGTGGTAAAATTTGTGTCAAAACTACAAAGCAAAACTCAATTATATATATGGAGAATAATAATACAAGGATTTACAGTTACCCTAATAACAAATACATTCTTTCAAAGAGTCCCCTTCAAGATTTGAGCATATAAAACATGCACCACGCTTGTCAAGTATGTAACTTACCCTAGGATCTCTCAGTGACTTGGTGAATATATGTGCTAGTTGCCATTTGAATTGTCATTTCATTTGGCAATGTCCCCTAATTTGGCAAATGCTTGACACTTGGATTTATAGGGTTATCAACAAGATTGGCATATATTAGCCCTGATTCCTAAAGGACGACCATGGTATACTTTCTCTGGAAAATTACGATTCAACCCTTGGATTGTGCCACCTCTTCCATGGAATATAAAAGGTTTTCAAGATCTTTTGTCAAAAAATGATTGAAAAGAATTTTAACCTAAATGATGCCAACATGCCATGGTGAGTCTTAAAAACTACACATCTAGTAGCTGCACTAAAAGTTTGGTTTCATGTATGTAAACAGTTGTATGTGCTTCTATTTTAAATTTAAATTTCAACGAAGGATACTAAAAGGAATTGATCAAGTTTAGGGTTTAGGATTTAGTGCATTTTACACTTTGCAATAAAGCTTTCTACTTTTGACTCCTTAATCACCTACTTAACCTAATATTCGATACCAAGGTCCTAAATATGGACCACCTTTGATCGGTGTCTAATATTATCTTATTTTGTTCTACTTCTCCTGTGCACTTACAGCTTTGCTTCTACTCTTTCTGACTGACCTCCTCCGCTAACAATCTTTTCTGATGACCTTCTACCACTGGTGACTTATCCTGCATACTTCGACTTATGCTGAATTTTTCTGGTGAGATAGTCCTTCTAGCACCTCTTTATGTGATCACTTCCTTTTTGTCTATTCCAGATAGAACCAAACACCAACCCAGCTGCCACCACATTCTTAGCTTTGTCAATCTCTTGCTGCTACCTCAATCTGAGTTGCAACAATCTCGACTGCCACGTCATTCTCAGCTGAGTCAATCTCCAGTTACCTCAAATTCAGTTACCCCATCCTCCAGATGTTGTCACCCTTCAAAATTCTGACAATGCCTTATTGCTCCCTCTATTCTCACACTGTGTAGTTACCAGTTTAGACCTCTTTCATCAGCAGTATTCTATGTTTGGGTTGAGCCATTTTTCTATCCATTTAATCATGCTGCCTTATCCAATAGGGACTTCAATAGAGTGTACAATGGTCATTTTCTAGTCTAATTCCATCTGTGTTGCCTCTACAACATGTTTTAGTGGAGATAATAATATATTTCTGTTTTGTTCATGAAAGGTTTATTGGTGCTATGTTTAATGCATAGCAAGCTTTAGCTAGAAAGGGAGTTTTAGAATAACCACATGTAGTTCATAGCCTTGTAAATTATATCACAAAAAGTGTCATTCACTCAAGCTATTCCATTCTATCTCTCTCGTTTCAACACATAGGAAAGCGGTCCACAAAGGTTGTGTAAAGCATCCCAAAAGTAATCATGCATGAAATGAAATGGCTTGGCAAGGGGCAATCTTTAAAGAAACATTACATAAATTCTCTCACTCTTACACTAGATCCTCAAGGTTGCTATTAGCAAGTTCTTTGGCTATGTAGATGGCAACTAAGAACCTAATAATAGAGAGAAGTGTAGAATAGTAAGAATTCCAACACAAACAAAGATTAACAAAATCTCCAATTGTGAAAAAAACTACTACATATTAATAGCTCAATGAGTGTTGTCAGCCACAAACATCTAAAAGATCTAATGGTCAAATTTTGTTTTCCTTTTCATATCCTTTTTTTTATTATAGAGAACATCTTATCATACCCCTAGTCTATCAAAATTATCTAACAAATTGTATCATAAGTCTGAAAATGAAGAGAAATATTTGAGAAGAATAAGAATACACATACAAAATTTAAATAAATTTATAAACAAACAATGAAAAGTACATCAAGATAGTCATAAGACAAATATAATAGATATAACAAATGATATATTAGTCATTTGTTCATATTAGCTATATTTCACAGCTATGAATAGTTAAATCAGTTATCATTCTTCTAAGCAATGATAATCATGCAAAATTTGACATACCTTAGCACAATCACCAAGCCAACTCATAATGCTCCTTGCAGCCTCAAACATCTCTTTTAAGGCAGTGAGAGTGGTCTATAAAACAATGACTAATAAGTAAATGTAAAATAAATAATAGAATAGATTTATAAGTGTTAATATACAACTCAATAGAATCAAATTTTCATACTTTCGCTGCATAGCAGGAAGCAGCAAACAGCTCTATATCATCCATGATAGCACAACGCTCCTTTAGCCTCCTCATTATCTGGTCCCTGGCCCCAATATAAGTCACTCCATAGACAGATGTCATCACTGTTTGCTTCACCAACTTTCGGTCCACCTAATGTTAATTATGACAGTGTTTAGTTGATATAAGTCGGAGGCTGGCACATATGTATGTCCTTTCATATTACAAAGAAAAATAAATAAAATAGCTTGTACAACTCATGTCAGATATGTCAATAATGTCGCTAATAGGTATAAAAGCTCCTATCATTCCATCTTCAAATATTCCAGAGTGAAACAATCAAAAAAGAAAGTTATGTTTAGAAACTTGCAATTAAAAGAAACCTGGCTGATTAAACGCCTAGCATGCAATGCATTTGGATTAGTTTGGGGATCTTTCTCAGCATCTCTTTTCATGATTTCAAGTACTCTGCACCATATTACCAAAGTCAAAAGACAAAAACAAGTAAATTTATTTCCAACAGACAACAGAAAATAAAGTTATACAGATTATAAGTAGATAAAGGAATAAACAGACAGTAATATTAGTATTTGATAGGGTCACATGGTTCACTTCAGGGGGAAAGATTACAATGCAAATGGCTCCCTTTTATAGATTGGAATCATGTAGTTAGAGATAAAAAGAAAAAGGAAAGGGGAGTAGTAGTTTCTTCTCTCAAAGCTTGTCACTCATGGTTTCTACATTCCTTCGCTGCTGAATTTGAAACTAAGGATCTTGGTCCTCTAAAATATTGAGGATGGAAGTAGCAAGATCTAGGAAGGGAATAGTTGTCTCTCAAAGGAAATACATCTTAGACCTACTCAAAGAGACTAGAATGAACAGTTGCCAACTGGCTAACACCCCATTTGATGATCCTAATTAGAAGCTTCAAAATAACAAAGAAACTTCAACGGTGGACACTTCTAGGTACCTAAGGTTCTAGAAAAGTGCTCCTGACAAGGGGTTATTTGTCGAGATGACTGGACAACAAACTAATGAGACACACACTGATGCAGATTGGGCTGGCTCGGTCATAGACAGAAAGCCTACATCCAAATATTGTACTTTTGTGTGGGGAAATTTAGTAATACAGAGAAGCAAAAAACAAAGTGTAGTTGCAAAGAGTAGTGTCAAAGCTGAATATCAAGCTATGGCACAAGGAGTATGTGAGGTTTTGTAGCTGAAAAGTATTCTTGAAGAGTTGCAACATCCTGTGACTCTCCCAGTTAAACTATATCGTGATAACAAGGCTGCCATAAGTATTGTGAAGAAGCCTATTCAGCATATCATACCCAGCATGTGGAAATTTATAGACACTTTATAAATGAGGAAGTTAATCAAGTAATTATTTGTATTCCCTTTGTTTCAAGCTCTCAACAGTTAGTAGACATACTTAGTAAAGGGCTATCTAGACCCAACTTTGAATTTCCTGTAAGCAAGTTGGGCATGTTAAATATATAAGCACCAACTTGAGGGAGGATGTCAATATAGTTATTTTTTTCAGATTTGGATAGCTTTCTAGAAGGTTGGATAGATTAAAATCAGATTCAATTCTAATATGATTTGATCCTTGATTCAAATCAGATTCTCTAACCAGTGCCGCCTATTTATCCCCTCATTGTAACTATTTGTAAATTAATGAATAAGAAAATCATTCTCTTCTCCTAGACTGCATACTTCATTAGCATATTAGTTTACTTGAAGACTCAAATTTTGATGGAAAACGCTTGACTAGAATGCACTCAGTAAGTCTTCTATTTATATACTCTTAACCTTAGGAATAAATACAATTTCCACTAATATGGAGATAAAGAATACTACTACTTCCTTGGTACATGATGAACCTGATCTCTCCTCATGTGAGAGGAGTGATCAAATTACTCCAAGAATAACTTATATATGAACATTAGCTTTAAAGAAAATAAAGGGTGAGGATGGGATATCTCATTTAGAAACACACAATCACAATCTAGTTTTAGAAACATTAGTGATAATTACCTTGCAGCAATTCCTGAGTAAACATCAGCAGGCTGGTCTCCACCAACAAGATTGACTGCAGCAGCTCCCAACTTCAAAAAATTAAGATCAGAAAATTGATGATGAGGCAGAATTAAAAAAGAGAGAACTGAAGTTAGACGACTTTGTCATGCCCAAACTATAAAACATTATTAGTCTAGAGTGGATATAATTTTGAATGCTAACTGACTAATTTAAAAAGGATCAATAAAATGAAAGGTGCTTTCATTAGTATTTTTAAAAGTTTAGAGCAATTATTCTTAAGTGTGCATGGCCCACTTCTTGAAGCACATGAATATCAAACAATAATGAAAACATGCTATCCTCAGTACAAAGTAAAATGTTGAAATCATTAGGTTCTCTAGTTAGGTTATACATATAGGACCAGCACATTAGGAATGAACATGAAATTAAACTAGTGTAAATTGAAGTTAGTTGGCTTTGCCCCTTGCTTTCTTCCTCCCTCTCAAATACTTATATATTTTCCCCCAATCTTCTGGAAAACCCTGTAGCAGTAGCATGCTGAACTCAGGCAACAATAGCGACATAAATGATTTCAGTGTCCCAACTTCAACAGATTTCAAGAACTACCTCAAAATCCACATTGTTGAAGTTGATATATCACCTATAAGTTTCCAGACATTATGTGAAGGTAAATATCTGAGTTTGACTGGTAAAAAGTCTGCTTTAGGTCAATTTTCTTTAGGCAATCATTATAAAATGTGAATTCATATAAAGTACATAATGAACTATGTTAATTGTAAAATGAACTAGCTCAATGCATTTCCTTGGTTTCAATTTCTAGCATGAATCTGAAACTTTTAAGCAGTTGAGACAATAATAAAGAAATGTAAAATCATTAATGTTACTATTTTAATACTCTCAATCAACCTATTCTGAATACCAATTCTAATAGAGGAGTGGACTAAGAAGCCACAAGACAAGCTTATTGTAGAGCCATATCTTAGAATAGGAATTTATGTAATTTGAGCCGAAATTGAGCCTTTGTTGGGTTTTTTATGTTTGTTTAATTTTTGTTGGTTTAATTGGGCTTTTATTGGGCCTTTGTGATTGACTTGTTAGTTTTGTTAATTAGTATGTAGTTAGCTTGCTGGGCCTTATTAGGTATAAGTAGGACTCAAACATTTTGTAAGCAGCTTTTGATGAATTTGAATTAGCTTTGTGCTGAGTGACCATTGTTCCTCTTGGTTCTTGTATTGAACCTTTAGATTCTTATCAAAGAAACATTTCTTTATGGAAAATCCTCCATGACTTATCAATCATGCTATGATTGTGGCGTCACATTCCATTTCTTGTCTTTCTGTTCTGATTTTTATTCACCTTGTGAATAATGTACAGAGAGTGCAGTTTGTTACTGTGCTTCTCAAGTTAGTTAGGCTTAGTACTCATTTAGTTAGAATAAGTCGCATCAAGTCATGTTGTATATATAACAAACTCTGTACAGTTACATTTTGGGATGAATAACAAAATATCAAGTTCTTTCTTTCATTTTCTAAACTCTCTCTGAACTTTTAACATGGTATCAGAGCTTGAAGGCCCTTTGATGGCCATATTCTTAATCTTTGAGACATGTTGAATTTGTGATCCATAGAAAGGGGTTTTCATCAAATCCAATGCAACCATTTGCATGATGGGTTAGTTTATTCTTGAATTTGGGATGGATCCAACTCAACCTCAAAAGCTAATTCATTAGGTGAGGATTGTCCAACCTTTAGGATTGGCCATAGCTATAGTCAATAAGGGATTGGCCATGGCTAATTCAAAAGCTAATTCATTAGGTGAGGATTGGCCATAGCTATAGTCAATAAGGGATCTCAATATTTGTGACATAAGGAACATTCCAACTAAACATTTATCATACTCGTATAGAACTCCCACCCTATCCAATACACACAAAAAGGAAAACCAATGCTCAGAAAAAAAAAAATAAATGGAAAATTTGATATTCATTTTACCTTGTCCCTCCCAAGTGCAGCATAGTGTTGTAAGCCATTGCATGAACCATCCTAGCAAGTATGGGGAAAAATTAAAATGAGGAGACAAGAACTAAAGCATGGATTAGTGGCCTTCAAGAGTCAACATCATCAGCATGCATGCTCATGGTGAGTGAATAATAAATGTGAGAGCAATACTGTTTTGTGATACAGTTTAAGTAAGGTAACTTTGTTGAATTCTGAAATTAATAAGGTACGGGATACTTGAAAACCTTGTTTATGATCAAGCATTACCGCATCCAGGCTTGTTAAAAAACAAGCCAAGCCCAAGCCAGCCAGTGCTTTCAATTACATATTCCTTGGTATGAATGAATGAAGGCTGAAGTTCTTATTCATTGAATGAACACAATTTTGATAGAGACAAGTATGCAAGAAGCAAGTACAGCTATAATATGAATCTAATTTTACATGTAATAATGATATTGATTAGATATTTATCACAACTCAATTTCAAAATGTGGCAAGGACAAACATTCAAGATAAGTGGAAAAAATGTTATTATACACATTTAAATAAAAAAGTAAAATAAGAATTCACCTTGTAATGTGAGTATTATAATTGACAAATTTCTTAACTAGAATTTGAGTAATGCCTATATTATATTACATGTTTCTTCCAAAAAAGCAATGGAAAACATGCTTCATCTATATGAATATACACCATTCAGATACAACTCCAATTTAAAGGCCTACACCCTCCCACTAAGGCCTCTGTTTCTGAAATAAAAGATTATACTGTTCCAGTTTTGATGAAAAATGTCAAATAAAAATGGTAGCTCAGTTTTCCTTTTAATTATAAAATGTAAAATCAGTCAATATATTTGTTCCCAAATAACAATTTCTGACATCTCACACAAAGTACCTGGTGTACTGGCATATGAGAAAGGGTAGTCTCGTGAGTGGGGCTTCTCAATGCTTCAGAGAGACTGATGCATGCTGCTAAGCACTGAAAAGGATCCTCTGCTTGCAACCACCAGCGCTTTCCTTCAAGAGGCCTGTCTGCAGAATCAAATATATCATCCAGGTGGTTCTCAGTAAATGCTATTCGACCATCATAAGATAGCTTGTCTACACCACCAGCATACAAATTTGCAAGATGTATTTTTAACCAGTGCAAGCCTGACTTCCCTAGAGGACGTCCCTCTGCAAACTCAAGTATGCCTCGGCATAAATCAGAACCAAGGTGGTTCAAATATGGGTGCATGGGATAAGCTCGCCCTCGAAAATCAAGATTGTGAGGATAATAGAAGCCTTCTTCGTCCTTCATCTTTCGTGCAACCTACAGCCAAAAATCCCAATGCAACAATGAAGATATGCAACATATCCTGCAAAGCATTTGATATATAACTCATTCTCTTTAGGAGTAGCAGATTTCTTACAGCAAGTTTAAGTTCTATGTCACATCGCTGTGAATGTCTCTCACTATTCTCCTTTTTCACAGCTTTGACTTTCCACTTCCATTTTCTGATTTCTGCTTCATCTTCTGTATCTGGTTCCTCTGGGAGGGGAACCTTTAAGATAAAAAGAGAATTCAATCAAAAAGCCAAGGAAAATGAAGAGGCAACACTGGAATGGAAAATTGCTCAAAGAAAGCTAATTTCGGATGCACATACAACATTACCTAGACACAAGCATGCAACTTTTTCTGAAATTTAGGATATAAGACGGTGGATATTCACTTCATTAAAATAATCAAGGATTTTGTTTTATCCATGTTATGATTAACATAAAATTTTAAGCTTGGAAAATGTCTTCTTGTGAGGAAAGGCCTGGGGGAGTAGGCAAACAGTGAGTATTTGGGGGAATGTTTCAGGTCTCTTTAAACACCTGTGCTATCTTTTCTTTTTTCTTTTGTGCAATAATAAAGGATCTTAGAATTTGGACTAATAACTCAACCTCACAATACCAACTAAAAAGGTGAGGACTGCCCAAGTCGTATAAGCACTATTTAAGTCATCTCTCTGGGTGATATGGGACTAAATACACTACATCACACCCAGCACACTGATGGGGCTAGCGGCGTTAGACCACAATTAAGGCATCTTTCCAACAAATGAACATGCTGGAATTTTTATGAGAAAATGAAAACACAAGTCTGCAACAAAAACATTAGTGGAATCTGTTGGAAATAGGAGCATTTAATGTTTATTGCCCTTCCAGGTATCTTAGTTAGTATTTACCTGAGTTCAATTTATCTTAGGAAGTTGTGATAATTTTAATTTTCTTGAAAATTCTCTTAGGAAGTTGAGTGGAAAACACCCTCAAGCATATTCAGAAAATTCCCTTTCTCATTTTCTCACATGGTATTAAAGCTCCTGATCTAAAGGGGGCTCTGCTTCTGCAAATGACATTTCTGTAGGTCTGACTGGGCTCTTGAAGCTGTAAGTCATCCAAAAACTCAACTGGAAGTTTCCAGCAACTTCTTTGGTGGCGATTAGAATTTTTCCAGCAACTGTCAGGATTTTTTGGTGACTTTTCCGGTGGCCATCAGACTTTCCAGTGACTTTGATTAAGGGCTCATTTAAAAGCCCTACTTGGGCCATCAGACTGTGAACAAGTGATTTTTCAATGGGAAAAGGTGGAAAGGGGTATGATTTTTTTCAGAAACATGGAAAATCATCAGGTACTTATACTTTGGGGTATTCAGGTTTGTTTTCACTTTCATTTGGATTTAATGTCTCAAAAACATCCGAAGGGACAAGAAGGTTGTTTATGAGACATTAAATCCAAATGAAAGTGGAAGCAATCCTGAATATCCCAGAGTACATGTTCCTGATGATTTTTTCATGCTTCTGAAAAAAAAAAATCTTACCCTTTCCACCTTTGTCCTTTGGATTCTGGATTCTAGAGCCACCAATCATGTGACTCCCTTGTCCAAATATTTCTCCACATATTCTCCTTGTCTCAGCAATAAAAACATAGCCACTTCAGATGTCAAACTTGTAACAGTAGCTGGCATAGGTAATATTAAAATAAATTCTTTCATAACCTTAAAATATGTTCTTCATGTCCCCAAGTTATCCGCAAACCTTGTTTCCATACAAAAACTAACAAAAGACCTATCTTGTATTGTGATTTTTCACAACGTTGTTGTGTTTTTCAAAAAAGAAGGATTCAAGGAGGACAATTGCGCATGCTAGAGAAGGAATGGCCTTTACAATTTTGAGGAGCCTTGTTTGTCTGTAACAAAAAAACCCACCCGTCTCAATGTCACAGTTTATAATGTCAAGAAGGGTAAAGATCTTCCTTTTTCATTGTCTGTAAAGACATTCTTCTTTTGAAACCATCAAGGTTATGTTTCCATCATTGTTTTCTGAGACTGTTGAAAGTTTTTGATGTTATGTGCATGAAACTACAAAGCGCGAGCATGTACAATTTCCATTAAGTAACGAGGAATATATTTCCTTTCTATCTCGTCCATATAGATATTTGGTTGTAAGCATTATCAATGATTGTACTCAAGTTACTCAAACTTTCCTTCTTAAACACAAGTCTGAAGTGAGTTTTGTTTTCCAATTTTTCTTCTCCATGATAAAAATCAGTGTGGTGGTTCTGTAAAAAGACTTGGGCCTGATAATGGAAAGGAATATTTCAATCAAGTCATTACATCATTCTGTTGAAAATAGGGAATAATTCATTGATTTTCTTGTGTCCAAACACTTCCACAGAATGGGATTGCAGAAAGCAAAAATGGGCATCTCTTAGGCCAAACTCAGGCACTATTGTTCCACAAAAAAGTACTGAAAATTTTTTGGGAAGAGGATTTTCACAGTAACATATCTTACACACTATGAAGTGAACAGAACACACCAACAACCAAGAAAACAACAAGTGCCTTGTATTTGCCATAGTTAAGTAGCAGCACTAAAAAAAGGATGTTCTCTCTGTTTTTAGAGCTGCAAAACATAGGTTAAAGTAGCAAAGGGATACTCCCCCCAAAAAACCAAGATGGCAATGTCTTTTCATATATTAAGGTTTTTAAGTGTAATAGAATGAAAAATAAAAAGACAGCAGCTAAATAAGAAAGATAAAATAAAAGTTGATTGTGCATGCACTTGCATTAGTAGATACATAAAAAATATACAAAAAGATAGAAAGACAAAGAAAGTTGTAGTGCAACCAGTGTTGTTAAATAGCGGCCATGGCGGCATTATGGCGGGATGCGGTGGAAGAAATCCTTCTGACCGCCATGACATGGCCGTGGCAAGGCAGATTTCATATGGCGTGCCATGATGGCTGCCTTTCGTGTAGAGGCTATGGTATTGGCTATGGCAGAAAATGGTGAATGTGGGTTCATCGTCCCAAAGATGACCTTTTCGGGTCATGTAACCTGATCCAGCCTAGTTTGAAACCTGTTTTTTTTTTTTAAATGAATAGGTCGGTTTGTATGACCCGACCCAAATTTTAGGGTTAGCCACAAACAACGTAGACTTTTGAAGCTGCTGCATTTTGCAAAACTCCTAGTCAATGACATCTAGCCATCAGAAGCCGCCGTGAACAACACTCCAGCCACCAAAAGCCACTGGGAGTGACACCCCAACCACCACAAATCGCCACAAACACGCTCCAGCAAGCATAAGCTGCTGCAAACCACGTTGCATGCAGCGCAAGCCACCATGAACCTGGCTCCAGGTAGTGCAAGTTGCTGCGCATGATATTCCAGCCACCACAAACTGCCACAAACCTTGCTGCAGGGAGCGGAAGCCACCGCGAACCTCACTCCAGGCAGTGCAAGCCGCCATGCACGACGCTCTAGCTGCCACAAACCACACTCTAATGTTTTTAACTATGCTTACTGTTATATATATTGTTATATTGTATTTAATATGTATATATATGTTTTTTATTTGTTTGCCATATGTCGCCACGCTATCTGCCATATGTATATGGAAACTTTTGGGTTCTCCACCATCCGTTATTGATAACGCCGAGTGTGATAGAGGAAACTGTAGAGGAATGAGCTTGGCCAAAAAAATGAATTGGTTGAGCTAGTGTTGAGGAAAAATCCCCTTTCACACAACTTAAGATTAAGAACTCTCGGAATATTGCTTGAGTGTATATCCCACTCAGCTGAAAATTTACATTTATATATTTGACTATACTACAGTATAAAGGACAAAAAGCAAAGAGTGTATAGGTTGTCTCTCTATGTGAGGAGGCTACAGCAAAGAGAAGACGTACAAAACAGTCTTCTTCAATACAAATTAATACAAAGCTACACATACGAATTTAACACTCCTTCAAGTTGGACCATATAGATTGTATACTCCAAGCTTGGAACATATGAAGTGGATCCAAGGCCCTCTCAAGGATTTAGTCAAAATATCTGCAAGTTGATTATTTGAGCTAACAAAATAAGTACTAATCTTCTTGGACATAAGCTTTCTCTAACAAAGTGACAATCAATCTCTATATGCTTTGTTCTTTCATGAAACACTGGATTGGAGTCAATATAAAGAGCTGCCTGATTGTCACAATAGAGCCTCATTTGTTGGAGTTCACAAAACTTTAATTGTTGAAGTTGTTTGATCCACACTAATTCACAAGTGGCTGTGACCATAGCTCTATATTCTAGTTCTGCACCATACCCAACAACAGTGTTATGTTTCTTGCTTTTCCAAGAAATAATATTGCCTCCAATGGATACACAATATCTAGTGGTAAACCTCCTGTTGATGGGGCATCCTGCCCAATCAGCACCACAATACCCAGAGATTTGGGTATTTCCTTTATCTTTACATAACAATCTTTGTCCTGGAGCCTTTTTAATATATCTAAGAATGTGAATCACAGCATTCCAATGATCAACATGAGGAACTTGCATGAATTGACAAACAAAACTAACTAAAAAAGATATATCAAGTCTTGTAATTGTGAGGTAAATGGGTTCCCAACTACCTTCTATATCTTTCTAGATATGAATATCCTTCACCTTTGTTAAATATCTTATGTATTTATTTGAGTATTTAATGTATCAGACTTCTTCCTTTCTTTTCAAGTCTGCTACTCTGCTTCCCTAGGTGTAGGATAGCTGTTGGTGCACACTGCTATGCAGTGTGTCAGTCAGCCTTACTCTGTACCCTTTGTTTTAATATATATACATACAAGTTAGTTTGCTGCTAAAGACAAGCAGGTTGTGTATTTCTAAAATTTAACTTGGTATCAGAGCAGGAACGATCCCACTCTGTCCTCTGCGCGCCTCCACCTCCAACCACCGTCTGCTGCCGCCTATCTCGAAACGAAACTTGGGTAGGATCGCCTCATCAAGCGCGACCCAACCCAACTCCTACCAAGTCAAACCGAGCCTTCACGCGTCGCCACAGCGCCTCACTCAGTTAGGTGCATGTGTCTCACTCGCCAGTCAAGAATCCTTAGAATCCTTCTACGACATTGCCAACACACTCGTCGGAGTCTCCTCTTTCCACTTGAGGTCGATTTAGCCTCTTCCCGTCAACATCCAAGGTTGTTTGACTAGTCTCCTCTCCCCTTTGTATCCCTCTCCTTGCATTCTCTGTCTGTCAACCTTTTCCAACAACTCCAAGGATGTTTGGCTAGTCTCCTACTTTCATGGTATCCTTCTTCCGGTATTCTCAGGTTGTTATAGTATGGCTACCACAGGACCAGTTTTCTCTATTTCTAGAACTCCCACCATCACCACAGAAAAACTCAATAGTAAAAATTATCTTTCATGGTCAGCCTCTGTAGAACTGAGATACCAAATGAAATTAGAACATAGTGGCAGCAACTAGACTTCCAACTTTGTGCAATTTTATGACAATTGGTTGAACCTAAAGTCTTAGGGACACTCAGAACATTTAAAACTTGTGCTTTCTGGAAAACAACCCAAAATATTTTTGCTAATGATATTCAATGGCTATATGACTCAGCAAATAAGTTGACCTCCCTCAAACAGACTGATCATGATATGATCTCACATGTGGCTCAAGTTCAAGCTGCAGTAGAAGAATTGAAGATGTTCCTAGAAGCTGATTCTTTGGAGGGAACAAAACAAAAACT
Source organism: Pachyrhizus erosus (assembly GCA_026544285.1). NCBI lineage: Eukaryota > Viridiplantae > Streptophyta > Magnoliopsida > Fabales > Fabaceae > Pachyrhizus > Pachyrhizus erosus. The sequence continues at coordinate 41,240 of JAMLFT010000107.1, read as the reverse complement.
TGACAAATTATATATGATTCTCACCATGCAGACTTTACACTCAAACTTTGATCATGTCTGTGATCAAATTCTAATTGGTCATGAAATTCCCTCCATAGACAAATTAATCACCAGACTCCTACATATTCCTACTAGGGTGAGAAATGAAAGCACTGCTAAAACTGTTGAGACTTCTGCAATGGTGGCCAATTGTGGGAAAGGAGGTCGTCGTCACAAAGAGAGATATGATGGTAGTGGTGGTAGAGGTGGACGTCCTCAATGCACATACTGCAAGATAATGGGTCACACCCAAGACACTTGTTATTCCTTACATGGTTTTCCAAATAAGTCCACACATGTATCTAAATTTGAGATATCTATGGTACAATTGTCTAATGAAGAGTATCAAGAATACTTGAAGTTAAAATCCAACAACCAAGCTCAGTCATCTTCAATGCTGAGTATCTCAACAGCCTGTATTTCTCAATCTGTAGAAGGTCAAGGTCCTTGGATAGTCGATTCAGATGCTTCTGACCATATTTCTGGTAATAACTCTTTGTTTTCATCAATATCTCCACCAAACTTTTCCTCACTTGGTTACCTTAGCCAATGGTTCCAAAATTGCATCTCAAGCAGTTGACCAAGTTTCTCTCTCTTCTTTAAATTTAGACTCTGTCTTGTACATTCCTAGTTGTCCCTACAATCGGATATCTTTAAGTCAACTAACTTTCCTTAAATTATTTAGTATTGATGATTCCTTTGTCATATAAGAGTGTAGTACGAGTCGTCTGATTGGCATAGGACATGAATCACGAGGCTTGTACTATCTAGAATCCAGTCCTACTCTCTCCTGTTTTGCTGCTTCTTCTCCAAAACTTTTGCATGATCGTTTAGGTCACCCAAGTTTAGCAAAGTTGAAGATGATGATGGTTCCTCATCTCAAGTCTCTTCAAATGCTAAATAGTGAATCATGTTAGTTAGGCAAACATACTAGATTATTATTTCCTAAATAGACTAAAATAAAATGCAACTCTATTTTTTTTACTATTCATTCACATTTGGGGACCGAGTCGTGTTACATCCTTTGGTTTTAGATATTTTGTCACATTCATAGATGAATATTCTCAATGTACTTGGAGTTTTTTAATGAAAGACAGATTTGAACTTTTGCCTATTTTCATATCTTTCTTCAATGAAATCAAGAACCAATTCGAAAAAACTAATAAAGTTTTCAGAAGTGATAATGTTAAAGAATACTTTTCGGATGACCTTTCTTCTTTTTTGTCTTCACAAAGAGTTTTACACCAATCCACATGTCCTTACACACGACAACAAAATGGTATTGCAGAAAGAAAAAAATAGACATTTAGTGGAAACTGCACGTACTTTAATGATTAGTGAAAATGTTCCCACATGTCATTTGGGTGACGCAATTCTCACAGCCTGATTTTTAATAAATAGAATGTCATCTCCATCTCTTGAAAATATAACATCTTATTCAATCATTTTTCCAAATGAACCGTTATATCATATACCTCCTAAAGTTTTTGGTTGTACATGTTTTGTTTATGATGTCTCTCCAAGTCTTGATAAGCTTTTTGCAAGAGCTATCAAATGTGTATTTCTTGGATATTCACACCTGCAAAAAGTGTACAAATGTTACTCTTCAACTACTAAGAAATATTACATGCATGCATATGTGCCTTTCTTTGAAGAAACTTTATTCTTTTCTTCTTTAGTGTCAGACCTTAATTCTATACAGCAAGTGTTACCCATTCCATCCTCAAGTTTAGGGATTCCTTCTACTATTGAGACTCATCACCAAGAAAACATTCAACTATCCTCATCACCTGATAATCACCCAGAATTATCTTCCTCTCCTCTCAACGTATCTCACCATGGAATGTCGATAGACCATCTCACAATACATAAAGATTCTCCTGGTTCATGTCCTTCTCCATCAGATGCACCTACCACAAATCCTCTTTCCTCATCACCTCTTGATAACTCTACAGGTTGGTCAATTGCTTTTAGGAAAGGTATTCATTCCACTCGAAACCCTCATCCTATTTATAATTTCTTGAGTTATTACTGTGTGTCTCCCTTTTATTATTCCTTCCTTTCATCTGTCTTATTTTACCATTCCTAAAAATGTTGATGAAGCACGCAATCACATTGGATGGCGACAAGCCATGATTTATGAAATACAGGCTCTTGAGCATAATGGTACATGGGACCTAGTCTCTCTTTTGTTTGGTAAGAAAATAGTTGGTTGTAAATGGGTCTAAGCTATCAAAGTTGGTCCTAATGGTTAGGTTGACCGTCTTAAAGCTCGATTGGTTATTAAAGGCTACACTCAAATTCCTGGTCTTGACTATGGTGACATCTTCTCTCCTGTAGTTAAGATCACTATTGTTTGCCTTTTTATGGTCATGGCTGCTATTCGTTGTTGGTCTCTCCATCAACTAGACATTAAAAATTTCTTTCTTCATGGTCAGTTAGAGGAATAAGTTTATATGGAACAACCTCCTGGGTTTGTTGCTCAGGGGGAATCTGACCTAGTTTGCAAACTTCATTGTTCTCTTTATGGCCTTAAACAGTCTTCAAGAGTTTGGTTTGGAAAATTTAGTTATGTGGTGCAAAGTTTTGGTATTAAGCACAGTGAAGCATATCACTCTATCTTCTATTGTCACACCTATCATGGAAGATGTGTCTATTTGATTTGGTATGTTGATGATATTGTAATCATAGGAAATGATGCTACTCAAATTTCTCAGTTGAAGCAACATTTAAATAGTCACTTCCAAACTAAGGACCTCGGTTGCCGTAAATACTTTCTTGGTATAGAGGTGGCACAATCCAAAAAAGGTGTTGTTATCTCTCAGAGAAAGTATTCATTGGACATATTGGAAGAGACAGGAATGTCAGATTGTAGACCCATTGAGAGTCTTATGGATCCAAACCAAAAATTAATGTCAAAACAAGGCGAACCATACTCAGATCCAGAAAGATACAGAAAATTGGTGGGAAAACTCATACCTCACAACTGCTATACCTGATATTTTATTTGTTGTTGGACTAGTTATCACTGGAATGCAGTCATTTGTATTCTCAAATATATCAAAAAGACTCCAGGACAAGGACTCTTATACGAAGATAAAGGTGATACTTTAATTTTTGGATACTGCGATGCTGATTGAGCAAGTTCTCCCACATATCAACGTTCTACTATAGAGTATTGTGTTTCCATTGGTGGAAATCTTATTTCTTGAAAAAGTAAGAAACAAAATATTAGTGTTCGATCTAGTATAGAAGCAGAATATAAAGCTAGGGCCTTAGCCACTTGTAAGTTGGTATAGATCAAACAACTTCAAGAACTGAAATTTTATGAAATTCAACCAATGAAATTATACTGTGATAATCAATAAGCAAGTTGTGTATTTCTAAAATTTAACTACTTTGATCTGTCATTAATTTTTTATTCAAATCCATAGGACTATCAATGGGTTTGCAATTAGTCATGCTTGTTTCCTCCATAATATCAATAACATACTTTCTTTGTGAGAAAACAATGTCTTCCTTTGATTGAGCCACCTCAATACAAAGAAAGTATTTAAGGCACCCAAGGTCTTTAGTTTGAAAACGATTAGATAAATGTTTTTTCAAGTCAGAGGTTTTACAAAATCATTCCTTGTTATCACTATGTCATCCATATATACAAGATAGACACACTTCCTAGGAGAGGTGTCGCAATGAAAGACTAAATAATCTGTTTCACTACGTTTCAAACCAAAACCTTGAACAATATGACTATACTTTCCAAACCAATCTTGAGGAGATTGTTTGAGTCCATAAAGAGATCTATGCAATTTGCAAACTAAACCAAACTCTCCTTAAGCAACAAACCTAGGAGGTCGCTCCATGTAGATCTCTTCTTCTAACTCACCATGAAGAAAAATATTTTTAATATCTAACTGATGAAGAGGCCAACAACCATTGGCAATCAAAACAAGGAAGAGCCAAACTGTAGTGATTTTGGACACAGGTGAGAAAGTATCACCATTATCAAGACCATATATTTGAGTGTATCCCTTGGCGACCAATCTAGCTTTGAGCTGATCAACATCACCATTAGGCCTAACTTTAATAGCACAGACCCATTTGCACCCAACTATTTTCTTCTCAAATGGAAGGAGGACCAACTCCCATGTGCCACTATCTTCAAGAGTATGCATTTCAACAATCATGGCTTGTTGCCATTCAAGGTGATCAAGTGCTTCATGGACATCTTTAGAAATGGTAATAGAAGATATAGAAGAAATAAAGGAGAAATATGAAGGAGACAACCGATGATAACTCATAAAACCTAGGGTGAGGATTTCTAGTAGATCGAATACCTTTTATAAGAATAATAGGCCAAACTAAGTCTTCATCAATGGAATCCGCAATAAGGTTGGCTGATGGTGAAGGACATGAATCAAATGATTCTTCATTAACCATTGGAGCAACCCTTTGTGTCTTATACTAATATGTAATGAGAGGGGGTGAAGAAGGTACAGTTGAGTTGGTTGAAGAGGACGCTTGATTTTCTTCTTGTTGGGAAGACTCATTAATAGGAGACAACAATGGGTGGATCAAAAAATGGAACAAGAAGAACCTATTAGACAAAGTCAAAATCTTGCTTAGAAAAAGAAAAAGAGAGTTTCTTCAAAAAAGGTAACATTAGCAAACGTGTAGTTTCATCTAGTGTTTGGAAAATAACATCAATACCCTTTTTGAATGAGAATATCCAAGGAAAACACATTTAATTGCTCGTGTATAGAGCTTGCCCAACCCTAGAGGTACATTATGGACAAAACAGGTACAACCAAAAATGCGAGAAGAAACATGATATAAGGGTTCATTTGGAAAAAGAATTGAGGGATTTTATTTTAAGAGATGAGGATGGCATCTTATTGATCAAAAAGCATGCAATGAGAATAGCATCACCCCAATGATTAACAAGAATATTTGCACCAAGCAATAAGGTACGTGTAGTTTCAACTAAGTGTCTATTTTTCCTTTCTATTATACCATTTTGTTGTGTAGTATAAGGACAAGTAGATTAATGCTGGTTAAAAAAGAAGAGATCTGGAGAAAAAATATTCTTTAGCATTGTCACTCCCAAGAATTTTGATTATTTTTCCAAACTGATTTTTGATCTCATTGAAGAATGCCATAAAACTAGACAAGTTTTGATCTATCTTTCATTAAATACATCCAAGTACATCTAGAATATCCATCAATAAATGTGACAAAATATCTTAACCCAAAACATGTGACAAAATATCTTAACCCAGAACATGTGACACATCTCGAACCCCAAATATCTTAATGGATGGTGGAAAAAGATGAGTTACATCTTGTTTCAATTCTTTTTGGAAAGAGGACCTAACATGTTTCATGACTCACTCTAAGACTTGGAGTTTGTTGAGATGAGGAACCATTTTCTTCAATTTTGACAAGTGTGGATGACCTAAGCAATCATGTGAGAGTTTGGGTGATGAAGATGCAAAACAAGACACAAAGGAGTTGGATTTCAAGATAGTAAAGCCCTCTAGATTCATCTCCTCTTCCAATTAGTCAACATGTACCACATTCCTATACAACAAAATACTCAAGGTTTGGCCAAAAAATGGAGGGACTGAGATGCAAACAGAGAATAACGACACTATCCTCCATGACTTTTTGCTTTTTAGCCACAATTTCAACCACTATCCATTACTCAGTGATGGTGATTCTATTTGCTACTATTCATAACTATGGTTCAATTAAAACTAAAACTTGATAAAGAAGTGTATCAAACATATTGACTTTTTAAAACCCAATATTTTTTTTATGTTATGAAGTTGACTTTTTTAAAAGCCTTGATTTGAAGATGGGCTTATGAAGTGTCAAAAGCCACATCCAAGAAATCAGAAAAAAACAAATAGATGCCACATTAATTTGAGTGAAAAGTGAATGTTGGAAAAGAGATATGCAACTAATCATCTTTCTTCAAGTCTGCAAGACTCACAAATTGAGGCATGAGCTTTGAAAGAAGAATAGTCTCTCATCATTATTCCTCTCCCTCAGGTTTGAGGTAGGGTGCCTCGGTAGTTGCAGTTAAAATCTCCTACTTTCAGCCCAAGGCTAAATGAAAAGTGAGTACCATAGACCTTGCTACATCACAAGGTTGTTACAGCTATATTCCCTCTTATGCCCCTTTTTCTCTTTTCCCTTACTCTTTATATCTACCTTACCTTTTCTTAGTGGGGGGGGGATGGCCCTTTACTAACCATGGGTGAAAAACAATATTCAATCCATAATAAACAACTAAGAATTAACAGGAAAATGTACAATAAGAATTGATGTGTATTATTGATGAACACATATCAATCCTAGGGTTCAATGAAAAATAAAAATCATATTCATGCTTCCAAGAAAGAAATCTATACTGTTGTACTAGGAGGCTACTATAATTGAAGATCATTTCTTTCAGTATAATGGACAAAGTTTTGAGAAAATCTAGGAGTTCAACAGTTAAATTTAGCAACAAAGTTTGTTTAGTACTCACATCTTCACGATCCACCAAATCAGCCAGGCATCCTCCATTAGCCCATATTTGATCTATCACATAGAGTACCCTTTTGTTTACCCTCCATTTGGTATTGCCAAGGGTATTAAGGGCCTAGTTACAAAATAATAACAGAATTAATATCAACAACTATTAACTGCAGACCAAGAACAGACTTACAAATGCACATGCATTTTAAAAAAGAATATCCCAACCTCAAAAACAGGATCGAGTTGACTCTTCGGAGTCCTTTTAACTGCTTCACGTTGCTGCTTTGCTCCATGTACTCTCATAACATGCGATGGCAAAAACAAGTATGCTCCTTTGTCATACCTACAAAAATATTGCAATAAGCAAAACAGAATTTAGTGATAACTCACAATTCCAAGCTGCATGCCAATATGTTCTTATCACAAAAATAAATTTATTAAAGCATACAGCAAAATAATGAGATGTTTGAACTTGTTCATATGATTCAAATTACACAATCAATATTGTAGGCATTATACAAGGCAATTACACTAAGATAAAATCAATGTTATCAATGGCGGATAGTGGAACATGGCAGAAGGCCAAAATTCAGCCATATAAACACACCATTGCACCTCATGGCACTGTCATAGCGGACCTCCCTTCACAAATTACCTATGGTAGTTGACAAGAAGTCCACCACGCCATTCCGCCATGGCAGCGCCATGGTCGCTATTTAACAACACTGGATAAAATAGAAGAAAAATAGTTGAATCTTTAAAATAAAAAAACAAAGTATAAACGTCTGCAGTACCCTGTCCAGTTTATAGGTGGCACCAACATTGGCATGTAGGGGATGACCATGTGCCTTGCCTGTCAATATAAACATATTTTGATGATAGCATCAATCTCATGAATTTATGCATGAGAAACCAAAGGTATAGCTGAAAGCACAAGACCATAATAATTCTGCTTAATAACCTACTTAAAGAAATGTGGACATGAATTCAAGTACAAACATTCCCTAGAGTTACTTACAGACTTTTCAAGGCCATTTTGCACCAGAGGATCACATTCAATAACACCATATCTCCTAGTTTCCTTCCTAGTCAAGTAGAAAGCATCAATTATTTAAGAAAAAAAAAACAAATCGTTCAAATTTATAGATAGTGATTGTGCAAGAGTAATATCGATCTCACTGTGACTCAGCTGAAAGTGTTTTGAGGGTATGCTTAAATGCAGGGCGTATATCCGGTGGACCATCTCCGACCTGACTGGAAGGCGGTTGAATGTAGGCTGTTTCTATTAACAGTTGCATTAATCGAGTACCAACCTGGAATGTACAATAAATACATTGTAATGCAAACAGAAGAAACCTTCCTTGTTCACAGGTACAAGTACAAAGCATTACAAACCTTTACTTGAGCTTCTAGTCCCCAAGGTTTCCAATCATCCTGTCTACGAACTACTCCCACCGCTTGGTGCTGCTTCTGCTTTTTCATCAAACCAGCAACTCTTTTCTGAAGTCTGATCTTCTTTTTATCAATTTCCTGGTTCTCTTCAGTCACTTTTCCTCTTTGTACTACAGGTGCAAGATGAGATGATTTGTTCTCCTTTTTCATAAACTGGTATATCCTAGCCTGATCCACATACAAGGATAGAATTTCAGCTAATAAACACTTGAATATTGAGAATTCATCATAGCAACATCCAAGTAGAACAATAAAAACTGCAGTTAAGCATACTTTTTACTGAACATAAACCCAAGCTGATACTGTACCAATGCATTAAGTATACACAATACACGCTATTGCCTTGACCAAAGCAATATCATTTGAGGCAACAAAATGACTTGTGTTATTGACTTGTCGAAACAAGCCTGTGTAGATCAGCTTATGCAGAAACATTTCTAAGAAAAAATAAAATAAAATGAGTTTATCCATAAGCTAATATTAACCTATTACATAAGCTAATTTTAGTGTATCCAAAAGTTAATTTCATTTTTTCTTCTCCCAGAAGTGCCTCTAAATATGCTTACACATACAAGCCCATATCAATAACATAACCTTAACAGACCTCATTCTCAACAGCTTCCCCTATTTGACAAGCGGCTTGAATGACTCGAGCAGTGCCAACCCCATTACTATTGGTCATCAATAAAGCCATCAACTTGTGCATGGTGACCACAGCCATCATTTCCGCAGGCAAGTCATTGAAATAAGGAGCATGGCTCATCCTGCACTTGCTATCTTTACATAGGTCCTGATCAGCGATAATTGCGTTCCTCAACGGCTCAAACCAGCCCAGAAACAGCGACTTCATGTAAGGCAAATTGGGAGCAAGCTTCTGCTCCCGCATATCCTCCAAAAGCTCCTCGTACTCTCTCGCCGCCTCCTCCCACGCCTCTGTCTCCGATTTTATCTGCCTCCGCTTAAGCATCTTGTATTTGTAGCTGTTGGTGTCCAATTTGTGCTCCCCCTTGGCCATCTCCTGCAATAGCTTCTGAACCTCGTCGTAGTCCTCCTCGGTGTCTGTGGTGGATTCGATGGCCTCCGCAACGCTGGCATGGCCTCTGTGTAGCACCATCAAAGACGACGATGCAAAAGGAGATGAAGAAAAACCTTCAGGAAACTTGGACCCCACTCTAGCAAAACCCTGGAATGGGTATGCGGTTAGCCTTGTACTTGTTTGGGGCTCACACAACCTCGGAGATAGAGAAGGAACACGGAGGTTGTTCCTTAAGGTTGAGGAAGCTCGCTTGGCTAAATTGGTCCACATTTTGAACATGAGAGACAGAGGAGACAAATGTTATGGTGGTGTTGTGTTAACTGTTAAAAGATCTGAGACTAACACCTTGCCCAACCAGCCGCCTCTAAACCCTCCATAAAACCTATTATGGCTTCGCCCTCCCAGTAAGCTTTTCGACTGGTGTTCCGATTTCGGGTTTCGGATTTTAGGTCGGGTTTATCTCATATCCTTTTCGGATCTTAATAATAAAATTAAAAAGGGTATATTATATTTTTTTTGTAGCCTTTTGTGATTTTTATTTTACTTATAATTTTTTTAACTAATATTTTTTTAAAATTATTTATACAAATTTGAGAGACTAAATATAAATAAAAATTTATGAAAGAATAAAAAGTAAAATTCATAAAAGATGAAAACCAAAAACATAATAAATCCCAAAATAATCATCTACATTTTTTATTTTAATAAAATCAACATCTACTAAAAATAACTTCATTACATAATAAATTTTATTATATATTTTTAAAATTATTTTAATTTTATTTTACTATATAATTTTTTGCTTATTTTATGTGTGTGTGACATTTTTCGTATAACTAACCTTTCAAATTTTAGTTTATAAAGAGTTTAGTTATTTTTTCTAAATTTATAAATAAATAGTTATTAAATGTATTTTTTTTTCATAAATTACAAAAAATTCCCTATTTTATTATAATGTTAATTTTAAGTAGAAAATAAATATTCATATGATATTTATTGATTTTTTTTTTGTTATACTTCAATCTTTTGTATATAATATATGAATTTCTCTTTTATTTTTTTATTTTCAAAAAAATCTAAATTAATCATTAAAAAATTAAGATTTAAAAAATAAATACACAAAAAGTCAAAACAAAATACACGTTAAATAAATGAAAAGTGATTATAATTTCAAATAATTTAAAAAAAAATAAAATATTAGAAAAAAATTGGCATGACAACTTTAGTAAAAAAAAATTATACCATATAAATTGAACACTTAAATAGAGTTAAATATTTTTTTATCCCTCTAAATATAGAAAAATTGCTTTTAGTTCCTTCTTTTAAAAATATCAATTTTTGATTCTATATTCTAAAAATGTGTTAAAATAAACTAAAATGACACACCAAAAAAGAGATTGAATAGTATTTGTGATATTTTTTTAATTTTTTTGTAAAAGCTTTTTACAAAACTTCAATAAAAAAAACAAGTTTGAAAGAGGTTTTGTTCAATAAATGCTGGGATAGATGAAGTAAAGGGTAAAACTGAAAACACAATTTTTTATATTGATTCACTCAAATCGTGAGTTATATCTAGTTCTTTTTCAACCTTAAAAAAGTTTTACTAACCAAAAACAAAATTACAAAACAAATATTCTCAATCACTTTTTGCTAAAAGTATTATGTATGTCATGTCAAAGTTTTGTAAATTTGTTTTGTAAGTTTTACAACAAGTATTTTTTATATCACTTCTAAGTTTTGTAAAGTTTAGATGAAAAATAAGTTTGAAAGAGATTTCGTCCAAGAAATGTGAAGATAGATGAAGCAAAGAGTAAACTAAAAACACAAAATTTTGTACTAATTCACTCAAATTGTAAGTTACATCTAGTTTTATTTCAACCTTGGAAATCTTTCACTAACCAAAACCAAGATTACGAAACAAGTATTTTCAATATCACTCTCAACAACAATAAGTATTATCTATGACACTTTTAGGAACCCAAAAATTCTCTATTCCACTTTTGACTATAATACAATCTCTCCTAAGATTGTAAACTTCAATATTTTTCCACACTAAGTCACTCCTTATTTTCACAAACTTTACAAGTTTGAAAAAAAAATTATACTCACATAAGTAAAGATGTAGTGGTTTTAGTACAATTACAAAATAGCTTAGCAAGACTACGAATAAATCATTTGAGCGTAAGAACTTAATCGTTCAAAGATTAGATCAGTTTTATTATCTACAATATGAAAAATGTTAGCATTACTTCATCTAACACTCTCTTTGTGGTTAGATAAAATTTATTGAAAATCACCAATTTTGATAGGTTGTACATTTGAATTAGGAGAAAGAATCAATAAATGAGAAGTGAATATCACCAAAATTAATGATTCCCGATAAATTTGAGTTAGTCTTAGAGAGTATTAAAAAGAAAGTGTTAAAAAAGTGTTGTTAACATTTCTTTCTAGAATATATACACAATTTTATTAGTTATTTGGGTTATTTCTTTTGCTCTTTATATATGTTTCATAAAAATGTTTTTGTTGTAAGATACAAACCTTGTAATAACTTTCCATTTTGAATCTTCAATGCATAGGATTTTAGTTACATTTTTTTTTTATGTGACATTTATAATAAAGGGGAAAAAAACATACAATATTTTTTTCCCAAATGTTGTTGACACATCTTCTAAAGTTAGCCTTAACCTTAACTAATAAAGGTTTATTCAAGAAACACATTGAAAAAAAGGAAGCTAGAAGAAGAAAAGTTTGAAGGCTTAAAGATAGAAAGTCCAATTACAAAAGCAAGAAGTAAAACATTAAAGAAGAAAATTGGACTTCAATTGGGCCCAAAGCCTAGTATGCTTTTTGGTGGGCCCAACCTCAAGCTCATGGACCTACCTTTGATTAACATAATGAGGATTGGATCAACATTAGCTTTGACGCCTCTTTTTATTTGTAATAATATTTATTTCTATATTTGATGTCACGTTTTGACCTCTTGTACGATTAGACCAGATGGACTTTAATTGTACCTTAAAATATATAAACTTTCATTTTAAGGTAAGGTGTAATTTAGACTTCATTTTTTTGAAATTGAGAGTAAAATTTTCATAAGAGCTTATCAGGTCTCTCTTGGTCTAAAAACTAGGTTCTTATAAAAAAAACATTTTCTTTATTGCATATCCTCTTTTTTGTTTATTAATTTCTTAGAAAATTATGGTGCTAGTTCCACTTTTAGAGTCTATTTTTATTTCTACTTAACTTTTCATTCAAAGTAGATTTTACAAAACATAAAAAATGATAAAAAAAATTTCGCATTTTATGGAGTAGAGAACATCATCAGTATCTTAAAGCATAAAAGCATCAAAATTCATGATAAACGAGCTTTAAATGAAAACTTTAAGTGAGTATAAAAATCAAAGTGGATTTTCATTAAATATTGAATGAGTGAAAAATAATGCATTAGATCATAGGCTAGAGATTTCTTCTCATTCTGATTTCTGAAAAAGACAAAATTACAAAAATTGTAAAATTTTCAGCCTAAGGGGTATTTTATTAATTTTTGCCATTAAGGGCAAAATGGTCATTTGACCATTCCTTTATTCTTCTTCCTCAAAGAGTTAGTTACAGTTTTTAGTTCAAAAATTTGTTTTCAAATTCTCCTTAATCTTCTCTTATTCTTACTTGCTTTTATTTGATTAGACATTGATTAATTCCCAATAGAATATTAACCTAATAACATTATTACTTAGAATTTTAGAAGATCAAATGCTGAGAAATTAAGAACGAAGCTCATAGAGCTTGTTCAAACTCGATTTTTGACTTTCCTTTTGAATTCAAAGAAGTTTTCTCACCAGAATGACTCGAACAAGCTTACGTTGACCAAAATCGAATCAATTAAGGTTCGAATGGAGAGAATTAAGCCATTCAAGTTTCAAATTTTTGAATTTCTAGTTTCAATTTGATTTTTGAGAATTCATTGGTTTTAGAACATTAAATTCTTAGAAATCCAAATTCAATCATCATAGAATAGTTCTAGCAATCAAAATTGAAGAAAGAATAACTCCTCCTACCTAAATTTAGAATTCTCCAGTAAGAAATTTGCAGTTTCCAACGAAGCTCCAGCGTACGTCCAAAATCACGATTCTTTGCTGTTTTCTTCGAATTTCTTCCACCAAAATGAAGCTTGGGGTATTTTGAAACTATAGGAATTGAAACAAAGTAATTTGGTTAATAGGACAGAGAGTATCGAAGAGAGGAAGTTCTCTACGTTTTGAGTTTTCGAGCTTGGTTCCAATGGCCTTTTATAGCGTTCTCCACCTTTCTTCTTCTCTTATTTTATTCCCTAAAGCTACTTGTAGGCTTGATGAGTCATGGAGGCTAGACAACTAGGCTTGAGTGGTGATGAACAGGAACCTTCGAGGTCAAGCAAGGTGCTTCCATGGTGGTTGGGGACGAAGGAGTGTAAGGAGAAGATATAGGATTTAATAAATCATAAAATGCCAGCGATGGGCCTAGTGGTCTCAGTTGCAATATACTCTCCTCTAATCCTCCCTCGTGCCTAAAAGGGGTCAGTTTCAAATCCCAGCCAACCCCTTTTGTTCCCCCGCTTTTTTTTATTATTATTATTACACATTAGTATCTATATATCAAGTAGAGCATTTTTATGCTACCCTAATTGGGTAGCTCAGTTGGGAATGAACGCACTCTTCCCTCTCTCCCCCTTTGCGTCATGGGTTCAAACCTCACCCAAAAATTTTCTATTTTCCTTTTCTTTTTCTTTCACTATTTTCTATTTTTATTTCTAATTTCATTATTTTTGCTTCTAAAATTTTTCTTAAAATTCTTGTAAATCATTTTATAATTTTCTCTACCTATATATTTTCCTTGTTTAGAAAAGATTTATAAATTTATTTATTTAGTTTTATTTTTATTTTTAATTATAAAATTTAGTTTTCTTTATTCTAAATAACAAGTTTATTTTTTTTAAATTTTATTTTTCTCAATCCTTTTATTTTAAATATCTTAGGAAGTATATTTACTTATTTTTAGGAATTTTATTTATCTTTTATTTATTTTTCTTTAAGCTATTATACTAATTTTGTTTTTAATTCACAAAATGCTAATTCTTATTTTAAAATAAATTCAAGATCTTCATTTGACTTAAAAATTTATTTTTCTTCTTCCAATATGATTTCATGAGTCTAAATCTCCACCTAAATAAATTATCAATATTTATGAATCCTAACATATATCTATATTTATATAAATTAAAAATAGGATGTTACATAAGTCATGGATTATGAAGCCTCAAAACTCTATTGAATATGAGCAAGGGATTATGGGATTGATTAATTTTGCCTTTGAGCATAATTTAGTAAATAGAAAATATAATATGTTGTTGTAAAGATTTAAAAAATGGTAGAGTAGAGATGTGGTGTATGATCATGTAATTTGTACACCATTTCCAAAAGGATACATTGGCTTCATCATGGGGAGTCAAGAATAGGAGAAACTAGTAATATCTCACCTAGTTACATGCTAAATGTAGTTCACGATAATGTTGTCAAAGATCCTATTCAAAACATGATCAATGATACTTTTGGAGTTGATAGGCACCATGCAAATGAAGTACCCATAGTGTCAAATGCATATAGTAACTTGAATGAAGATGTGATGCTAAATGCAACTCAAGAAGGACATGAGGTTAAAGAGTACTATGAATTAGCTAGAGATGGAAAACAACCTTTGTATAAAGGGTGTACAAAATATTGTCTTTTCTAGTGAAGTGGTATCATATCAAATGCTTGTATGGAATTAGTGACAAGGCCATGACTATGATTTTAGAACTATTGAAAGATGATTTCAACATGTAAAGAATCCAAGTTCATTTTATAAGGCAAGAAAATAATCACCAAGCTTGGTTTGAATTATGAAAAGATATTATGTGTCCAAATAATTGTATATTATATTAGGGTAATAGGGAAAATGAAGAAAGGGAAACATGCAATATTTGTCATACTTCTAAATGGAAATCAAGGGAAAAAATTGGTGAGGTTGGGGTGTTTAATGAAGACAATAATGTGAAGAAAATACTTGCAAAAGTTCTACAATATTTTTTATTTAAACCTTAGTTAAAAAGGTTTTTTATCATAAAAAATAGCTGAGGATATGAGATGACATGCTAGCAATAGTAACAATGATGGGATGTTGAGGCATCCTAAATATTTTGAAGCTTGGAAGCAGTATAATTCAACACATACTTAGTTTGCATCAGATTCAAGAAATGTGTCTTGCACTAGCTACTAATGTTTTTAATCCTATTGATTTCATGACTGCAAATCATAGTATATGACTAGTTGTTTTCATTCTATATTATAATATCTTAAATTCTAATTAGTAAAACAAGAGTTAAACACCCCTTTTTATCTTATTTTAAAACATTTTCTTTTCGTCTAATTGCGTGAAACGCTTGAAACTCAAAGAAATATGACACAATTTGAAAAAAAAAATAATTTTTTTTGTTAATGTAGAAGCAAGAAAGAAAGGTCTAATGTTTAAAATGAATCTAGTTAACAAAAATATGAAGTAAATAATATGAACTCAAAAATACATATTTACTTATAAAATATAAAATGTAAAAAGACTAAATACCTATATATATGAGTTTGAATTTGAGTGAAAGAAAATATTCACATGACATCTTTAAACTATAATCCAACCACTCCCAAAAAAATAGTGAAAATACATGTGGCAAAAAAACTAGATGACCGAATACAAACAAAAATGTTTGAATCTTAGGTTTATCCGTATTTATGAAAAAGGAAACCTAGAGTTAGAGGAGTTATCTACAGCTTGCAATCCTATGTGTGTATCCACTATGCTAGGCGTGGGTTGACAAGTCAAAAAAGTCTGAAGATCCACTAGTAGATTCCCTAGGAGGTGACCTCATCAAGGTATTCTACTAGGTCCTCTTTAGGATACTCCTCTTCCTCATCCTTATCTAACCAAGTTGCTCCTCTTGTAGCAAGGGTTGCCTCTTGCATCTCAGTCTCTATCTCTAGTACCTCAACCTTTGTCTCTAGTACCGTAGCCCTTGCCTCAAGTACCTCAACCTCAAAGTCACCTCCTAGATGATGAGACGTTAAAGATGATGATGAAGATGAGATGTCAATAACCTTCTAGGTGTGGCGTGATGGATATATGTGGCATAGGTTATGTCCATCACAAGAAATAATCGTATGTCCTAAACAGTAGGTTGACCACATCTAACGATGCTAAGGTAAAATGGAGATGACCAACAAAGTGGTCCTCACTCATGACCACATCATGAGTTCACCTCCCATAAACAAAGTTAGGATTTGGACATCTTCACTTGCTCCTAAAAAAAAGAGAGAATAAAAAAAGAACTAAACCTTGTTATTTCATCAAAAAACACACAAATGACTCAAAAAAATATACATAGATGATCAACCACACTCGTACACTTTCACTCGTAGTACTAAAAATATTAATACCTAATTCTTAAAATATTTGTCATACTGGCCAATTGCCACCGAAACCTAGTGATCTTACAAATTTTTTAGGTTTGATGGATATTGGGAGTATACCTTTCACGTTAGTACAATAGCAAACCCTCACTAACATGATTATGACTTTGTGCTCTATTGTGGTTACCAAGCTAGCTTGGACAATGCTCCACTCGAATATTATACCTCCAAGGACGAACGCCTCATAGTTCACTTCCTAATGTACCAATTTGTAGCTATATGTTCTCTAATGACTAACTCCTCAACCACTCATCCTCACTAGGATAGTCCTTTTTTGGTTGCTATGTGAGAAGTTCTACTAGCAATGATATTGAATGTGAGGAACTAACAAAAAACTCACAAGGCCTTTTCGTAGCCAATAACATATCATTATCGAAGACATATGCCTCCTTCATCATAACTTGGCAAAATATGCCATTCAATTAACCACTTTTCTCCCTTAATCTATATATATATATAAACAATTCACAATTGAACATCCCACACGACTTTTTTGTTCTTATAATTTTGACGTTTTGCTTATTGTGTTTGTTGTAGATATCCTTGCTAGGAAAATATTCGGGTTCAAGCTAGTACCTAAGTAGTGGTTTCTCACGACATATGATTGGAAAAAGGTCTATGTTCCAATACCTTAAACCTCTTAATGAATGTGTTGCCTTTGGAAGCACCTATAAAGCAAAAATCATTGATATAAGTAATATTTGTATCATCTATAGCTAAACTTCATCTAATAAATAAAACTTCCTTAAAAAAATTGTTTTGTTTGAATTATAAATTTCCTTAATTGAAAGGAAATGTAATGTCCATATTTTTTTTTGCACAATTCCTTGTTAACTAATTAAAAGTTAGGTTAAATCAAACTAGCATACTCCCTAATTCTCACAAATAATAAAAAAATTACATATGTTAGAAAAGTTCTCTTTCTAGTTTAAGATAAACTGTACAAATCCAACTCTTTTGCAAGTATTTCACATTTAAGTCAAAACTACCAAGTAATTAAGTGTAACATAACATAGTAATCCGTTGACAATAATAGATATAAATTTCAACTTGGACTTTAATTAGGATAAAAAGCAGTTCAGTAATATACCCATATATAGATTAGAGATTTACAAAATAAAGAAAAAGTTTTTCAAAAGAGGATTTACAAATGCTCATATACAAAAGAAAGTAGAATTTAGTATACTAATTAGTGGTATCTTAGTTAGAGTAGAGAAAGTAAATCCTATTTATGTACCCTGATAGTTGTATACGGTCATCTCCACCTATGTTGATCCCTCTAAGGGATCCTCCTCTTTGAAAGAATTTCCCTCCTGATTATGGTTCGTGACCTCGATGGGGTCTAGTCCTTAGTAGAAGGCAAAATTGGCTGAATTAGGTTCCAGTCTATTGGGCGTCTTAGTAGTAGAAATTTACACATCTTGCATAGGTCGAAAGGGGGAAAGATGAAGCCTAGAGGGATATCGTCAAGGGAGTGGACCTTATTTGAAGGTTCAACTGCCCTGGTGGCTGCTGCCAGATTGGGAAGGGTGCATCTTAATGATGCTGGTGAAGTCGGTGGTGCTCCGGTGTACTTAGGAGCGGGAATCTAAGTCATGATGACGGAGAGGTTGACATGCACAAGTCTTCCATGCGGGATGACATCTGGCGAGACAAAGGTGAAACACACTAGGTTGGCAAATGTGTCTTCCTTGTATAATGAGTCATGAACCCATCGATCCTCTATAGGTTGTTTTATTAGTCAGAAAATCAGTCGGTAGTAACTTTGTAATGTCCTAAATTTCTACCAGATTTATTTCTAGTACAAATTAGACAAACCATTAAAGAGTAATTCTCATTCATTAATTTACATAATTGTACATCAAAAGCTATACTAATAATACAAAATAAATTATATATCTAAGATTCGCCTTTAGAATTTTCGGACAAGTCTTCTTCCTCAAAAGATTCTACTCTTGAAGGTGGTCTGGTTGGTCTAGTATTAGTACGGGTAGAGGTAAAAGGTTGACTAAAGTTATTTGGTCGCCTTCTTTTGGGATGTGAAGGAATTTTGAGAGGAGATTTTGAAAATCTAGGAGGTACAACCTGGGTCAACATTATAGGGAGATCTATTTGACTAAGTGTTGAGGTTGTAAAGGGTTCTACAAGAAAGAAAGTAAATCGACCATATCTAGGATAGGTATATTGTAGGTATAAAGGGATCTCTAGTCCATCTTCCATAGAGAGGGGTTATGGACAGGTGAAATAAAGGGCGATAGTCATAAGTCATTTTCCCCTAAAATTATAGGATTTGTAGGAAAGAGTCACCAAATCTCCATCAAACATATTTAATTGGTGTGCTTGTAAAAAGTTTACTTTCAACTCTCCGTATCCTGTCCTATAAATTTATCACTATTATATTTGGGATCCCTCGTTGCCTCTTACTATTGACTCTTGAGGACCTATGTGAAACATATTTTGTCCATAATTTGCAATTTCTTGGGTGACGATCGGGAGTACATATCTTGAGTTGGTGCAAGACTCAAATACTCTCTTCCGACCTTGGTAATGCTCTACATTGTTAGGGTTACCAAGCTAGCTTTGTGTGACCCCTTATTTTAGACAGTCTAGAAACTTAGTGCCTCTATACCCCCAAGGACTTCCACAACCTATATACATTCCTCAAGTACCTTTTATAGTCAACCCATTGCATTTTTTCCAACTTGTATCTCACACGTTTTAGGATTTAACTGCTACATTTCTACCTTCTTTTGGTCAAGTCTCATGGTACATTATCCTAAGAAACATCCATAGATGGAAAATGTTGCTTTATTACAATAATATCAATTGGCCAATTTATCCACCACTCTTGGCTCTTTCTAGCCAATTTCATATTGCAGGAGAGATCTTTAAGTCGAGGAGACTTATCGAACTTTTCATTTGTTATTGTCTGCTATCTTAGGGTTACAAATGTGAATTTCTTTCTATTAGGGTATTTCATTAGCAGAAATAAGACTAATTATATCAATAAAGATAATACATATATCATTGGGGGAAATCAAAATAATATTCAAATTTTAGTTCAAGAATGTCACATGTCCTTAAGTTTGACAAGAAACGCATTTTAGTCACTTTACATATCACTTATGAGTTTTATTGTAAAACTTCTAAATAATATTGATCCCTTAAAAATGGAATGAACTATTAAAATTTAGATTCGAAGTAAATTTGGGTAAATTTTATAAGGATATTTTAGTAATTTACTCATTAAAAAAGGTATTTTATAAATATTATGAACTTATTAGTAATCAATGTAAGATATCTTGACTAATTTCCCTTTAATTTAAACAACAACACTATAAATTTTCAAAGAAAGGGCATTTTGGTCTTTTCACATAGTTTTCAATTTTATGTGGATTTTCCTCATGTTCTTGACTTTGAATGAATATAAGTTTAATTACTTTTTGCATAGAAATTCCTAGTTAATCTATCACTAAATTGGATTAACAAAACAATAAAATTTAAAATTTTCATGGCTAGGGGTAGTTTTGTTATTTTCATAAAAATTTTAAATTGAACCAATTTTCATAATCAATTTTACCCTTTTTGTTAGAATATAGGTGGTATTTTCCCCTCTTATTTTTGTTCCTAGGCTTGATAAGAAAGGCAATAGATTTACAAAATTGTAGACTAGGGGTATTTTGGTAAATTTTACCATTAGGGGCAAAATGATCATTTGAACATCTTCTTCCTTTTTCTTCCTTAGAACGGACACTATTTTGGCTCATTTTTTATTTTAAATTCCCTTACTCCTTTCTAAGTCCTATTTTATGTTTTCTTAACAGACTTTAAATCATTTTAGTGGTTTAATAATCCTTTAAACATTATTTTCTTAGAATATAAATTATCAAAAGCTTGAAAACCAAGAACGAAATTGACAAAACTTGTTCAAACTTTGATTTTTGATTTTCCTTTGAATTCTAGAATTTTTTCTTGCTAGAATGATTCAAACATGATCAACTTAGCTTATACTAACCAAAATTGAATCAAAGAAGGTATTGACCGAAAGAATTGAGCCATTCGATTCTCAGATTTTGAAAATTTCAAATTCAATTTGATTTATGGGAATTGTTTGTTTAGAATGTTAAAATCTCAGAAATTGAAATTTAATCATTCTAGAATAGTTTTATGAATAAGATTTTAAGAAAAGATGACTCCTCCTACCTAAATTTAGAATTCTTTAACTAGAAATTTGTAGATTCTGGCGAAGCTTTGGTGTATGTTCGAAATCACGATTCTTTGCTTCTTTCTTCAAATTTTTTCCACCAAAATGAAGCTTATGAAATTTCAAAACTATAGGGATGGAAATGAAGTGATTTGGTTAAGAGGTCAAAGAGTATCGAAGAGGGGAAGTTCTTTGTGTTTTGAGTTTTTGAGCTTTGACTTCCATGGCTTTTTATAGCGTTTTCCACCACCTTTCCTAGCTTATTTTATTCATTAAGGCTAGTCGTAGCCTTGTTGAGTGATGGAGTTAGGCAGCTAGGCTTGGGTGGCAACTTGCAGGAACCTTCGAGGTCAGGCTACGTGCTTCCATGGTGATTGGGGACGAAGAAGCAGAAGGAAAGGATATAGGATTTAACAATCCTAAAATGCTAGCGATGGGCCTAGCAGTCTCAATGACAACATACTCTCCTCTAATCCTTACTCGTGCCTAAAGGGGACGAGTTTCAAATCCCAGCAAACCTCCTTTTTTGTCTTCTGCTTTTATTTTTTTGTTTTTATTTATTCGTTAGTCTTTATATATTAATTAAAGCATTGTTATGCTACCCTGAGTGGGTAGCTCAGTTGGTAAAGGAACAATTTCTCTCTCTCTCCCTCCGCGTCTTGGGTTTTAGCCTCTTCCACAATTTTTATTTTATTTTTCTTTTCTTTTCCCTTTTCTTTTTCTTTTAGTAATTTCTGTTTTTATTTCTAATTTTGTTATTTTTGCTTCGAATATTTTTTTAAAAAATTTCTATAAACCATTTTATAATTTTCTCTACCTATTTCATATTTTTTTTTGTTTAGAATAGCTTAATAAATTTTATAAATTTATTTATTCAGTTTTATTTCTTATTTTTAATTAATTATAAAATTCAATTTTCTTTATTCTAAATAACCATTTTATCATTTTTAAATTTATTTTTCTCAATCTCTTCATTTTAAATATCCTTTGGAAGTATATTTGCTTATCTTTAGAAATTTTATTTATCTTTTATTTATTTGTCTCTAAACTATCATACTAATTTTGTTTTTAATTCACAAAATTCTAATTCTTATTTAAAATAAATTCTAAATTTTCATTTGTTTCAAAAATTTGTTTTTCCTCTTCTAATATTATTTTAGAAGTCTAAAGTTTCATTTAAATAAATTATCAATATTTTATAAATCCTAATATATATATATTTACATAAATTAAAAGAGGATGTTACAAAGTCATCGTTAGAATTTGAAAAAAATGGGGTGTAAGGAGAGAGTCCTCCATCCTTTCGAAAGTCATACAAAGCACTAGTATAATCATTCGCTTACTTGTCGTCTTTCTTGACCGCAACGTCCTATTTGCCCTACTATTGTTTGTGTTTTGGGTCCCCAATGCCTCTCGACCTTCCACGTCATAAAAGACATACATGACACATTTTCATCATTCATTATTTGCTTTTTAGGTGATGATCGAGAGGACATACCATGTTTGGTACTTGAATTAGGAGACTCTCAATCAACCATGGTATTGCTTCGTATTTGTTGGGGACACCAAGCCAATCGTGTGAGTCCCTTTGCTTTAAGAGCTATCAGAATGTGACATCTCATACTATCCCTTAGGACTCTAAAAGCCTACGGATATTCCTTAGGTACCATATTATGGTCAACCCATGCAATTCTCTGGTCTTAATTTCCTCACACATGACTTTATCATATCATTCATCAACCACCCACATCACCTTCGCATTTGAGTCTTTGTCAAATTACTAGTACAAACATAATGATTCTTTATAAGGCAAGATCTTATTCTCGTCAATCATCAAAATCTTAGGATCATCGTGTCTACCTCACAACGTCAGGCATTCTAGCCTTTTGTCTTTGAATCCCCTGACTGTTGCACCTCAACCTTGCAAGTCATTGACCTTAATGAGACGCGTCGCCCACCAATCATTTCTTCCTCATCAGTACATCTGTTAATGGAGCCTATGAGGTCTTCACTTTCTCAATTTCACACCATATTCACTTTTTCTTCTAGGGACGATAAATCAAAATCCCTTTTTATTGAGATTCACATTAGTAGACAACAATTTCTTATCATCCTAACAAAAATAATACCATTCACAACGACGACTCTAAGTTCTATAATTAGTAACTTACAAGTATTGAATAATTTAACAGGTAGGTGGAAAACTTTGCTTCTCGTTTTGTTATGTTAGGAGAAACATACATATTGGCACATGCATTTAATAAAATCTATCTATATATATATATATAATTTATTTTGTGTTTTGTTTTGCTGTTAACTTGCATGTTGCCTCCCCACTTCCTGCCCCCTTTTCTATATAACATCCCACCTTTGATATAATTATAAATTTAAAATTTTAGGTTTTCCTCTTAATCTACTCATAATTTAATTAAGTTAAAATAGGATTTAGGAATTTAATTCCTATTAAAAAGATATCATCTAGTGAATATTGTTTAAGGAATAAGAAAAGAAGAAAATGAGAAAGAAAAAAAAATGAAAAATTTAAAAGAGTTTAGTCAGTCAAAATTTATAATTAAAATAAACTTAAAAAGTTGGAAATATAAATTAATTTCCAAATAAGAAATTAAATTTATAATGTTTTCAATAAAATAAAGGAAATAAGGGAAGGGAAGAATAAAAATGAGGAGAATTAAAATAAAATCAAAATAGGATTTTTAAGAGTTAAAAATAAATTTTTGGAATTAAAATATAATTAAATGAATATTGTTATATAAAATAAACAAATTTTTATCAAATAAAATAAATATTGGGAAGAGAAATTTTAAATTTATGTAAGAAAAACATAATTAAGTTTTTAGGATTTTTGGAAGAATTTAGAAATTTAAAATGGAATTAATAAAATTAAAAAAGGAAATTTAAAAGAAAAAGAGAAGAAAATAGAAAAAAGAATAGAAAAGAGAAAGAGAAGGGAATGAGAAAAATAGGTAGGGCGGGTGTTGAACCCAAGCGTTGCTTAAAGGAGAGAATAGTGGAGCAAGGCATGCCAACTAAGCTACCCCATTTTGGGTGCTGAGTTTCAACCCAATAGTAATAAAAGGCTTAGGCGTTGGGATTAAGTGAAAATAAAAAATGTGAAATGCACAAAAGGGGTATGAGGCAGACTCAAAGACAGGCATATGAGGGATGAAAAGAAAGTGTGATTACAGGAGTTGTCATTTGACCGTTAGGGCCATTGTTGTTATTTTTACTAAATAAAATTGCTTAAGCTAACGTTAAAAACATGTTGCCGCCATTGAAGTTGTTCACTCAACTTCAATCTTGAGCACCTTCCTTTTGCGACGCTATCCTGCATCTTTGTCACCCTACTCCTGCACCATACGATTCGCCTATAACCTACGAATGCTTAAATGCAAAGCAAAGGAGCTACAAACATTTATAAATATTTAATCAAATTCAACATCGAAGGAGAAAACCATGAACTTCATTTTTCAAAATTCTCCTCAATCACTCACTCTCGTGGCTCCATATCAATCTAGAAAGCTTAGGAATCGTTCGCACTTCAATTTTGTTAAAGAAATTTGAAGGATTGACCAAGGGATCATGATTTCATATGGAGGCCGGAGCTTTACTGGAGCAAGTTACAAACTCGCAAGAAAACTTCAATTCTGGTAGGAAGAGTCATTTTTTAATTTGAATTTTGTTATTAGAAACATTACGGATAATGTGAATTTGGTTTCTGGAAAGTTTAACACCCTAAGGCTCAATAATTCTTCAAAAATGATTCTAAGTTTTTCAATTTTGATTTCTAAGAAATTCAAGTTGCTATTCTCTGTTTTGCTCATGTTTGGTCAAACTTGAAGTAGGATATACATAAGTAAGGTTAATCGAATCATTCTAGATAAGAAATTAATCAAAATTGGTAAAGAAAAATAAAAAATTAGAGTTCAGGACAAAACTCTGGATCATTTTTGTTTTCGAACGAAATCAGTTCGAACATAAACGAATATAAGTTAATATAAAACAAAGTTTTTATGACAAATTATTCAAAACCAACTCATAGCCATGTAATAAAGTAGAAATAGAGGTATCGTGAAGTTTTGTATTTGATTTCGAGCCAGAAATCAGAACTCTATAAGAAGAAGAATAAGAAGAAATTAGTAAAATGACCAAATTGCCCTTAGGAGAAGAGAATTACCAAAATACCCCTGATTAGATTTTTTTGAAATTTCTCTATCACTTTATCCAATAAATTCTTGAAAAAAAAAGAAAGTATGGTTATTCGTGTGTAAAAATATTTTAAGAATTTTTCAAAGGTTTGAATAAAATTAAACCTTGATTTTTTCAAAATTACCAAAATACCATTACGATTAAAAAATTTGAAATTTTAGTCTATTTTTGTAAGCAAATCTAGAGAAACTGTGTTAGAAGTTCCTTAAGTAAGAATTAAGAATATTTTTGTCTTTTAGGAATTTAAAAATCCTTAGAAATAAGTCTTTACTTCAAAATGATCAAAATACCCTTGAGTTATAAAAACAAAACTTTACCATTGTTTGGTCATTCCAAATTTAGGAAAAATAGTCTAAGCCCTTTCTAGCATTATTAGGAACCTTTATGAAAATTTTTGAGTTGAAAATGTGAAGGGAAAAATCCTTAAAAGAATTTTTTTTTATAAAATAACCAAAATGCCCCTACTTTATAAAAACAAATCTTACCACTGTTCGGGTCTCCTAAATTAAGGGATAATAGTTGAAATTACTTCCTATTAATACTAGGAACCTATATAATAAATTATGAGTTGAAAGGTGTAGGAGAAATCTTCAAAAAGGAAAAATTTTGCAAAATGACCAAAATATGCTTCTTAAGAAAATTTCTAAACATACCCCTTTTTTGGTAAAATTTTCCAAACTAAGATTAATAGAGATTTAAAACCTCCTATACTTCTTTCACATAAGTATAAAGATAGAAAGAAATTGTGGAAAGAAAAAGGTAAAATGGGTATTTTTCCCCTGTTTTGCTATTTGAATATAATGCTTCTTATTGTTTGTTTTGATTAATAGTTATGTTTTTAAATGTATTGGATTGATAGTATAAACATGATTTCATACCTCCACTATTAGTGGAAGGTAAGTATTTTTGATGATTGTTTGTTTGAGACAGTAAACTCTAAAATAACCTTAGGATAGATTATGAACTAAAAAATGTTCAGACAATGATGACACAATCTAGAATGACTGTGATTTAAAGATGGATGTTATTCATAGATATCTGAACTTGTACCAAGAGAAAATGAGTAGTGGAAATGACAAATAAAATAAAAAAGGTAACTTGAACTAAAAACCTTAACGAGTGAGAATTAAGATTGTGGAATGCAATGGTTGACCACAGAAGGTACCTAAAGAATATATACAAGCTCTAGTGAGACCTTGGGGATAGATAAGATGCCAAGTTGTGAACCGTTCAAAGAAAAGAAGGGGTCACAAAACTAGCTTGGCATCCCCAATAAAGCGTAGTGTTACCAATACTCAAGTAAGAGTATCTTGGATAGAGTACCATACATAATATGTACTCCCAATCGTTAACCAAAGATTGCACATTGGACCATTAATGATACGCTCGTGTAAGCCCTCCAAGTGTTAGTAGTATTGGAGGATGCGAAGGCCCTAAAACGAGTAGAATTTCTAATTAGGCACGTACGGTGAGATGAGAACCTACATTAGATAGACCAACCTATGTTGTATGTATGTATTACTCGAGGATAGATGACTCACTCCTACAACCCCCTACATTTTTAGATGCAGATGACAGATGAATTTCATTCATTATTCCACTTTATCATAATACCCTTGGAAGGAAGATGGACCTATGATAGAGTCTAAGGAGAGGAGACATTCAGTTTGCCTTTAGACCTATTAATATCGTAGTCCCTTAGAAGTTTCATAATGTAGACTTACCAGTAGTCTTATCTTAGACTCAGCCACTTAGATTTGCTGGTGTTCCAGCCACACGAAGACGACGATGAACTCCTCAACCTCCCTAATCCTCCATGGGATCAGTTCAAGCCAATGATCCAAGTAGGAGAGAAGACTTTTCAAAAGAAGAAGATCCTTTTGAAAGTTCTAATTAGATAAAATTAGATTTGGAAGGAAATCATAGATGATATTTTGTTTTGAACACACTATACGAATGTAATAATAATTTAATGATGACCTTACCTGCCTTGTATAACTAAGTTGACGATACTTTGAATGATGTTATGTGACATGTTATTTATTATCATATTGTAATTCCCTTGACGGGTTAGATTTTTTTTTTTAATTTTTCCTACTCTAAAATTAGCTGAATACAATTTCTTAATTATCAAAAGTAAATAAAAAGAGGCGTTGCATTCTCCAACCGATTCTTCTTTGCATTGATTACTATTCTAATTATTATTTACTTATTTATGTTAATCCCTATTATTATTATCTATTTATTATTATTTTTATTTGTATGTTCTCAACCCCTCCCCCCATTTTTTTTATACTTTCTTCTCTTTCTTTGTCTCTCTCTCAATGGTCTCTCCTTCTTTAGCGTCTTGCTGAAGTCCAATCCCTAACTCTCGCTCCCTTGCTCTCCTTTGCTCCTTCTCTCTTTCTCTCATTTCCCCCTCTCATTCTCCTACTCTTTCTTCTCTTGTTCTCTCATTGGCACTTACCAAGGGTGTCTAACTAAATGGAACTGGTAATCTAGTAGAGGAAAGGTAGGAGTAGGTTCCAAGGATTAATGGGTACTTAACAATCCAACGAAGCTTCAGTTTTCCCTTTATAATTCACCCCTATCTACATGTTGTCACCTCTTGACACGTCTACGTGCTCCATCTATAAGGTGTCGCTACATTGATAAACCTGTAAGAATACCTTTGACAAGTAGTGATACCACTAGCTAATTCGTCCATGACTGCATTGTTGAAAAGGAGGTCCACCGGTTGGCTAAGTATGAAAACATGGATGGCTTTTAAACAACCAGAACCTAGCATAACTAGACAATAATTTATAGTCATACCCAATGAAAAGTAGCTCAAGGAAGGTGAGGGTTAAACCCATCACTTGCGCCAATGACAAAAATTGAATATCAAGAAAGAAAAGAAAAAGAAAAAAAAGAACCCAATAGATGGACGATAAACCATATTTGCTACAAAAGGATAAGCAAGTTCAAGAACATCACGGTCAACTAGTGACACTTGCAATAACATACGAACAAAGATAAGCTAAATTAAACTAAGGGCAAGATCAACATAAACGAAATGAAAGTGAGTGGAAATAGTCAAGAGTGTATACAAAGCTCCATCTACACCCTCTACTACCCTTAGTATATTGCGAAGATCTTACTCACGGGTAATTATAAGAAATTGAAGAACTCCTCCTTACCTGTTAAGGTTAAGTTGCTGTAGAGGGGAAGTGTGAATGTGTTATCAGTGCCTGTTGCGGTTAAGCCTACCACCTTGGTCCAATATGAAGCAACAATAGAGGTAGGTTGAGGGATTAAAGGAAAGGGCTCTTCGTTCAAATCAAGAAACAAGGAACCAACCTCAGGAAGGAATTGCGGGGATTAGTGTGACACCACTCCTGGCTTCCTTTAAAATGACCGTATATATATGCATGTCTCTTACGGTTGTCAATTCCCCTGTTAACTCTGCTATTTTCTAATTATGTTAAGGTTAATTATGAGTAAGTCGCAATTAATCATATACTACAGTTTTCGATTTCCATTAAGAGGATACATATTAGATTGATAAAGCTTAGTCAGAATTAATTAAATTAATTTTAATATTATTCATGTATTTATTATCATAGTGATTATAATAATTATACACACACACACACACACACATCATTGTTATTATTATTAATGTTTTATTATTATTATTTTTAGCTTTCTAATTTATCCATTGATTGAGGATGTTACGATATTGGTAAGTCTCCTCTACCTACTATTGGTAATGTCTTATGTATTGAAGGATTAAAATAGAATTTATTGAGTATAACTCAATGTTGTGTGATAGTGGTTATATGGTATCCTTCAATAGAGGAAATTGTATATATGTAGGGTATGGGCAGGGCGTGGGAGCAAGACGGCGACATGTAAAGAGAGGAACTCGATAGGAAAAAGCTAAGTAAGCAGCTTTCATGGCAGCCCAAGTTTTTGGCATTAACTTAAGTACATTTGATTTGTAAAAATAAACAGCAATGAGCCTAGCGGTCAAATGACAATCCTTGCATACCCTTTTACTCTTTGGCCTCAATGTTCTTGTCTTTGAACCCGTCTCACACCCTTTTTTTCTATTTCGAGTTTTAATTTTCTTCCTATTCCTTTTAACCTTCCTAGCTATGTGAGATTCGCCTTTTTATCCCCTGATATCATACCTCACAAGTAATTCTCCCATACAGACCTACTTATCATTATGACCCAAACCCTGTCACCTAGATATGCTGGAGTTCCACCTGATGTACCAACAGCCCCCAGACACACTCAACCCCCGCTAAACCTAAACTTACCTATAGACTCAGCTCCAAATGAAGTTAATAGTCAAGGAGGAAAGGAAGAATTGTTAGAGGAGGAGGACCCCTCTAAATGTTTTGATTAAGCTTTATGTAGAAGTTTACTAGTTAAATTTTGATTAAATACTACCTGTATGTTCTGTTGGTCAACAAAAAATAAGATAAGAAATGTTTTGTATTAAATCACTATATATATGGGATGGAAATTAAAAATATTACTTTAAGCTAATGGGATGGTTCTTTTTATTGTGAAATGTTTAATATATGATGCATGTTTAATATCAAGAAGGAATATTGACATTAATTTTAGAAATGTAATCCTTTGTTTATATGAACATTTCATCCTACTATTTTAAATCTATTAAAAGAAATTATTTTTCTGAGTTACAAAAATATCAAATAAATTAAGAAAACAAAAAGGGAATTACATTTTGCAGATAATGTTTATACATAATGACTTGTAATGTGCTTTGTGTTGGGTAATGGACTTCCCTCCTATATGGAGGAAAGTCTAAAATTAAGAAGTCCACTAAGTTTCTCACTTAAGTGGAGAGGGATTTTAGAAAATATAAGAGAGGCAGTTAAGTCTCAAGAAAGAGAGAACATCAATAACCTAAAAAGAAGAGCAAATAAAGTAATTTTTGCTCACACATAAAACAATCACCATAAAATTGCAACCACAAATTTGTGTTGTATTGAATCCGATTTGAATGGTGGGATTGTTAAAATGAAGTATAAGTTGTAGGATATTTTATTCGCTTAGTAGCTCATTTCTTGGTTCTCTATTTGTTAATGTCAAAAACTCCTCTCAAAATAAGGGTAAAAAATCACAAGTTGTCTAGACAAAAGAATAGCTCCTCTATGATGAACTTAGGTAACAAGAGTCTCATTCTAGCCAACAAGAGAAGCTATAAATAGACAAACAATAAGGCCATAAAGATTACAAATAGAGAACCAACAAGATGTAAAACCTCAAATAAAAAAACTACTGTGTGAATAGAATATGTTAGATCTCATTTGAACAATCCAACAATTCAAAATGAAAAACTAGATATTACAGACTTGCTATCAAAATTTCAATTCGAACCAACGGTGAACGAATTTGTTGTTGTGTTTTTATGGTGACTGCTATGAGCTTGAGCAAAAATTAGTTTAACTCATCGTCTCGCTTAGGCTATTGGTGTTCTCTCTTGTTTAAGACCAAATTGCCTCTCTTTACTAAATTCCTCTCTACCTAAATAAGTCAGAAACCTAGAGACTTCTCAATTTTGAGGTTTCGTCCACAAATGAAGTGAGTCTAATATCTAACACAAAGCACATCACAAGTCATCCTATATGAATACTACGTACAAATTTCTAATGCATTTGATGACATTATGTAGTAAACCTTAAACTTTAACTCAAAAACCATATCACATGTCGTGTTTACTAGTACCTATTTGAAAAACAACAAAAGCCTAATGCATCTAACCATAGAACAATCCTTGTGAATAATTATTTTCTTTTTGTTTGGAAATCATAAGAATGTTAAAATAATAAAAGGAATCATGTATTCAATTTGATTTATTTTATATGTTAATTTATTTATGTTTCAGTTTTTTTTTTATCAAAGGTCATTTTTATTTACAACTTTTGAGATTTAGTTTTATTCTAATATTATATAATATACTATTTGATTCCAATTTCTTGAATTTTAATCTTCAAACATTATAAAATAAGTGTGAAAGACTATTTTATGTTTTTATTGTTTAGTCAAAAACATTTTATGTTTCTTTTCATTTATTTAATGGTATTTTTTCACAATTTTAAATTATGTGTTTGATCATACTACTAAAATAATATTTGACACATGATATGACTACCCTAATATTATATTAAAAATAAGTAAGTGCAATTTAAGAATAATTTGAAATATAACAAATTTAAAATATATTTTTTCATTTTCAAAATTATAATTTTCACATAGTTAAAATTGAGTTATCTTATTCTTATTTACAAAATTCCTAACATGCAAATTGATGATGGGATAATAACACAATAAGAATAAAGCACTCAATCACAAAATAATTGCACCAGAAATAGATCCTCCCTCAACTTGCAAGAATTACTCAAGAGTAACAATAAATAAATAGCAATAAAGAATCACCAAAATCAAATAAGTGACACCAATAATTTTTAATGTGGAAAACCCTTCTCAAAATAAGGGCAAAAAATCACAAGTCGTCATGATCCAAAAAATAGTTCAACCATGATAAATTAGGGTAAAAAAACGTCTTAATCAAATGTACAAAGGAGTGCTAACAACCAAAAAAATAACAAGGACATAAAAATTACAAATAGAGAACTAAGAAGATGAAAAACGTTAAAGAACAAAGCTATTGTGAGAACAAAATATTTCACAACTTAAACCTTGTTTTAATTAGAATGAAGAACCAGATGTTTACGAATATGCTATTAAAATATAAGCCTGATCCAATGATGAACAAGTCTACTGTTATGATTTTATGATGACTCAACTATGTGCATGCAAAAATTGCTTTATCTTTTCTTCTATCCCAGGTTGTTGATGTTCTCTCTTGTTTAAGTTCTATCTACCTTTCTTATCTTTTCAAAAATCTCTCTCCACTTAAATAAGCAAGAAACCTAGTGGATTTCTCAATTTTGGGCTTTCCTCCACATAGGCATGAAACCCAATACCCAACACAAAGCATATCAAAAGTCATCTCGTATGTAAACTATATACAAAATCCTAACACATTTGTTGACATTATGTAGTAAATGTTAAACCTTAATTGACAAACCACATCACATATATTGTTTTCTAGTACCTATTTGCAAAACAATAAACCCTAATGCATTTAAGCATATAACAATCCCTGTGAATGATTAGTTTCTTTTTGTTTGGAAATCATAAGAATGTAAAAATAATAAGAATAATGTATTCATTTTGATATATTTTATATTTTATTCTTTTTATTTTTCAACTTTTATCAATAGTCATTTATATTCACTCCTTTTGATATTTAATTTTATTCTAATATTATATAATATACTATTTGATTCTAATTTATTAAATTTTGATATTCAGACTTTATAAATTAGGGGTGTAAGATTATTTTATGTTTATATTGTGTAGTCAAAAGGCTTTATGTTTCTTTTCATTTATATAATGTTGGTTTTGCACAATTTTATATTATGTGTTTGATTATATTACTAAATTAATATTTGACACATGATATGATAACTCTAATATAAGATTCAAAATAGGTAAGCATAGTTTTAGAATAATTTAAATTATAACATATTTACAATATATTTTTAATTTTAGAAAATGATAATTTTCACACAGTTAACATTGGAGTTATCATATTTTGATTTACAAAAACCTAAAAATGCAAAGTGATAAAGGAACAACAACACAATAATAATAAAGTACCAAATCATAGAGTAAATGCAGCTGAAATAGATCTCCTCCCAACTTGTAATAATTCGTGAGGAGCAATAACAAATAAATAGCAATACCAAATTCCCATTATCACGTAAGAGACACCAAGAATATTGTGCGTCTAAAATCCCTAAAAAAATAAGGGTAAAAAATTACAAATCGTCTAGACCAAAGAAATAGTTCCAATCTGATCCACTAAGGTAAAAAAAAAAGTCTCAATCAAGTGCATAAAAAAGTGCTAACAACTATACAAATAACAAGACCATAAAGATTAAAAATAGAGAACCAAGAAGATGAAAACCCTTAACTAATAAAGCTATTGTGCGAATAAAATATCTCATAACTTAGACCTGGTTTTAACAATCCAATCATTCAGAATGAATAACCAGATGTTACAAACCAACTCCCAATTTTTTAGCTTGATCAAACGATGAACAAATTTGTAGTTGCAATTTTATGATGATAGCTTTGCATGTGAGCGAAAGTTACTTTATCTCTATTTCTCTTTTAGGTTGTTGGTGTTCTTTGTTGTTTGAGTAACTTCTACATTTTATAATATACTATTTGATTATAATTTGTTGAATTTTAATCTTTAAACATTATGAAATAAAGGTGAAAGATTATTTTATGTTTTTATTGTCTAGTCAAAAGGTTTTATATTTATTTTCTTTTATATAATGTTATTTTTCTACCATTTTAGATTATGTGTTTCTTCATATTACTAAATTAATACTTGACACATGATATAATATCTCTAATATTGTATTATTCAAATTAAGTAAGTACAATTTAGAATAATTTAAAATTTTACAAATTTAGAATATATTGATAATTTTCAAAATTATAATTTTTCACATGGTTAACATTGGAGTTATCATATTTTGCTTTACATAAAGCCTAACACGCAAAGTGATGAAGGCTTTACATAAACCCTAGCATGCAAAGTGATAAGGGGAGAACAACACAATAATTGTAAAAAACCCAATTAAAGAGTAAATGTAGTGGAAATAGATCCTTTCTCAAGTTGTAAGAATCCATGAGGAGCGACAACAAATAAATAAGAATAAAAAATAATCACAATCACGTAGGAGACACCAAAAAATATTAATGGAGAAAACCCCTCTCAAAATAATGATAAAAAACCACAGGTCATCAATCATTATAACCAACTAGACTAAAAAGAGTCTCAATCAAGGGTAGAAAAAAATGTTAACAACCAAACAAACAACATGGGTATGAAGATTACAACTAGAGAACCAACCAGATGGAAAACCACAAAGAATAAAGCTACTATGCAAACTGAACTTCTCACAACTTAAAGCTCATTTGAACAATCTAATTATATAGAATAAGGAACCAAATGTTACGAATTTGCTATCAAAATGTCAATCGAATCAATTGTGAACGAATATGAAGTTGCTATTTTATAATCACTAATTTGTGTGTGAGCAAAACTTACTTTTTCTTTTCTTGTATAATGTTGTTGGAGTTTTTTCTTGTTTGAGACCTAAATGTCTCTCATATGTTATCTAAAATCCCTGTCCACTTCTCAATTTTAGGCTTCCATTCACTTTGGAAGGGAGCCAAATACCCAACACAAATTATATCACAAGTCATCCTGTATGAACACTTTACAAAATTCTAATGCATTTGATGACATTATGTAGTAAGCCCTAAACCTTAACTAAGAAACCACATCACATGTCAGGTTTATTATTACCTATTTGCAAAATAATAAACCCTAATGCATTTAACCATACAACAATCCATGTGTATGATTAGTTTCTTTTTGTTTGGAAATCATAAGAATGTTAAAATAATAAAAGGAATAGTGTATTCCTTTCAATTTATTTTATATTTTATCAATTTATTTTTTCTTCTTTATGAAGTGTCATTTATATTTGCACATTTTGAGATTTAATTTAATTTGAATATTATATAATATACTATTTGATTCTAATTTGTTGAATTATAATATTCAAACATGATAAAATATGGGTGGAAGACTGTTTTAAGGTTTTTTGTCCAATTAAAAAGTTTTATGTTTCTTTTCGTATACATAATGTTACTTTTCACTAGTTTAGATTATGTGTTTGAACATATTACTAAAAGAATATTTGACATATGATCTAAGTACTCTAATATTATATTGAAATTTACTAAGTACAATTATAGAAGAACTTATAATTTAAAGAATTTCAAATATATTTTTGATTTTTAAAATTATAAGTTTAGAATAGTTAACATTGGAGTTATGATATTTTGATTTACTTAAATCCTAACAAGCAAACTGATAAGGGGATAACAAAATAACAACAATAAAGAACTCAAACAAAGAGTAAATGTAGCGAAACTAGTTCTTTTCTCAACTTGCAATATTTCGTGAGAAAAAACAACAAAATAAATAACTAATAAATCACCACAATCGCATAAGAGAAACCAATAATTTTTAACGTGGAAAATCCTTATCAAAATAGGGGTAAAAAATCACATGTCGTCTAGAATAAAGGAATAACTTCACTATGACTAACTAGGTTATAAAGAGCCTCAATTAGGTACATAAAAGAGTGCTAACAACTAGACAAACAACAAGACTATAAAAATTACAAAAAGTGAGTGAAGAAGATAAAAAATCTTAAAGAACATAGTTAGTGTTCAAATAAAATATCTCACAACATATAGTCTTTTCTAACAATCCAACCATTTAGAATGATGAACCTAATGTTAGGAAACTATTGTCAAAATTTTAACTTGATCCAATGATTAACGATTCTGTAGTTGCAATTTTGTCGTGACTACTTTATGTTTGAGTGAAAATTACTTTCTCTCTTCTTCACTCTCACGTTGTTGGTGTTCTCTCTCGTTTGAAATTTAAATGTCTCTTTTATCTTTTCTACAATCCCTCTCCATTTAAATAAGTGAGAAACCTAATGGACTTTTTGTGCTTTCTTTCACATTGGAAGGGAGCTCAATATCCAACACGAAGTATATCATAAGTCATCTTGTGTGAACACTATGTACAAAATCTTAATGCATTTGATGACATTATATAGTAAATGTTAAACCTTAACTGATAAACCACGTCACATGTCATATTTATTGGTACCTATTTGCAAAACATTAAATCTTAATGCATTTGGCCATTCAACAATCTTTGTGAATGATTAGTTTCTTTTTATTTGAAAATCTTGAGAATGTTAAAATAATAAAAGATATAATGTATTCATTTCAATTAATTTTATATTTTATTCAATTTATTTTGCATTTTTTTCAAGTGTCCTTTATATTTGTATCTTTTTAAATTTAATTCTATTCCAATATTATATAATGTACTATTTGATTATAATTTGTTCAATTTTTATTTTAAACTTTATAAAATCAGGGTAATGGACTATTTTATGATTCTATTGACTAGAAAAAAGTTTTATG
The DNA here is from genome assembly GCA_026544285.1 of Pachyrhizus erosus. Classification (NCBI taxonomy): domain Eukaryota; kingdom Viridiplantae; phylum Streptophyta; class Magnoliopsida; order Fabales; family Fabaceae; genus Pachyrhizus; species Pachyrhizus erosus. The sequence continues at coordinate 5,038 of JAMLFT010000107.1, read as the reverse complement.
TTTGTTGCAAATTATGTGATGTTATTTTCGTACTATTTTGAATTATGTATTTAATGATATTACTAAAGTAATATTTGACACATGATATAACTACTCCAATATTATATTCAAAATAAGTAAGTATACTTTTAAATAATTTAAAATTTACAGTATATTTTTATTTTCAAATTTATAATTTTACAAGGTCAACATTGGAGTTATCATATTTTGATTTATATAAATTTGAATACATAATACAAATCATAAGTCATCTTGTATAAACATTTTCTTGTGAAACCTAATCCATTTGATACATTGTGTAGTAAACCCTAAACCTTAATTGAGGACACCACATCACATGTCATGTTTATTGGTGCTTATTTGCAAAACAATAAACTATACTGCAATTTGTAACATCCTATTTATAATATATAAATACTGGAATTTATAATTTTGATAAATTAATTATTGTGATGATTTAGGATTATAGAAAGAAATAATACTAAAATAAGAAAAGGAAATTTGAATTAGATGAAGACTTGAATCTATTTTTAGAAGAATCAGAATTTGTAAATAGACAAGATTACTAAGATAGTTTTTATAAAAATAAACAAACATTGATAAATAAAAGAATAAAAATAAATTCCTAAAATAGGTAAATATACTTTGTAGAAATTTTTAAACAGATATAAGACATAAATAAATTAGAAGGATAAATTTTAAAATAACAATATGGATTTTTAGAATAAAAATTGGAGTTTTATAATTAAAATTATAAGTAAAACAAATTAAATAAATAGATTATAAAAATTATAAAATTTATAAAAATTACTTTTGATAAAGAAAATATAGGAACAGGTGGAGAAAAACGTAAAATAATTTATAGAAATTTTAGAAAAAAAAATTGAAGTAAAAATAATAATTAAAAAAATGGAAACAAAAAATAATAGAAAAAGAGGAAAAAAAAATAAAAAATGGGTGGAGAAGGAATCGAACCTAGCTACAAAGAGGAGAGGAAGCGCGCTCTTACCATCTAAGCTACCTACTATGGGTAGCATAATCACGAGTTATTAAATACTAAAGGCATAACAGTTAGGTTAAATAGAAAATAAAAGTGCATAAAGAAAAAAAGGGATGGTTGGGACTCAAACCCACCCTTTTTAGGCACACGTAGGAAGAGAGGAAGAGAATTGTCAATTAGACCTCTAGGCCCATCGCTAGCATTTTGGGATAAATAAAATCCTATATCCCTTTTTCATTCTTCTTCTTCTTCACCGACTTGGAAGCTCTTCCTTGAACCTTGAAAATTCTCTACTACGTAGTCGCCCAACCCAGCCACTTAGCTTCCCTGACTCAACAACACTACAACTAGCTTCTAGGAATAAAATAGAATAAGTTTAGACTATGGAAGACGCTATATAAATGCCATCGAAGTTTAGTTTAGAGCATAAATCTAGCAAAACCTTTTCTCTTCAATTCTCCCTATATACTCATCCATTTTGCTTCATTTCAATCCTATAGTTTTGATTTATAACGAGCTTTGATCTTGCTGAAGAAATTCGAAGAAACAAGCAAGGAATTGCAATTTAGAGGATTGGTTGAAGCTTCATCGGATTCTGCATTTCTTCGTCGAAAAAATCACAATTAAGGTAAAAGGGTTACTTTTTCTTTAATTTCAATTGCTAGAATTGTCCTAGGATGTGTGAATTTGAAATTTTGAAAGTTTAACACCCAAAGTTTCACATTTTGAATTCGAAAGGGATTTCTTTAACTTAATTTATTTTTGATGAAATTATGAGTTTGTTTACCTTCGTTGAGAATAATCGAATTATTAGGAACCTAAAATTTCCTAGAATTGTTGAAGAAAATCAAAATTTGATCAAAAGCATAATATATGTTTTGTTTGAAGTTCTGGGTTTCAAAAGTCTTGAATTCCCAAAGAAATTCAGCTCAAAATTGATGAATTCTAGTCCAAATTAATTTGTTATTTGATAAAATTAACTAGTGTATGAAGGAAGGAGAAAACTGGAGAATTTAAAATGAATTTGAGCCAAAACCAGTCTTCTGCTTAAGGAAGAAGAAGACAATGGTCAAGTGATCATTTTGTCCCTAGGGGTGAAAATTACCTAAATATCCCTAGGCCAAAATTTTACAATTCTGCTATTTTCATTTTCTAATTTAGGAAAGAATAAAGGGAAACCTTTATTCTATGCTCTAGCAGAAATATTAAAGATTAATTATGATATAAAGTTTAGTAACTTTAAAATTTTGCAAATGACTAAAATACCCCTAATTATAAATTTAAAGTTCCTACTGTTTACCTATTCTAATTTAGAGAAAAATTAGGATCTTCTACATTTAAAATAATTAAACTTATATCCATCTTAAAGTCAGGATTGTGATAAAAATCTACATAAATTAATTTTTATGAAAAAGACCAAAATACCCTTCTCTTAGAAATTTAAAATTTTGTTGTTCTAATTTAGGAGAAGTTAGTCAGGATATTGTACATTGATATTGATAGGTTCACAATGTTCATAAAGTTAGAAATGTCCATGGATATGGTATCCTACTTCCATTATGGAATATTTCGTGGTTGAAGTTGATCAGATGGCTTTTGGTGTTCCACCTTCGCTTTTTGACAGGTCAAGCAAGCAGTTACGTAATTGACTACGTCTCTTTTCAATCCTTGCCACCAAAAATTTTTCTTTAGATCTTGATACATCTTCATGATTCCTGGATGAAAGTTGATTTGGCTTTTGTAAGCTTCGTCCAGTATCATCTTTCTCATTTCTTGGTTTTGTGGTATGCAGATTCTTCCATTAATTTTGATTATCTTGTATTTACCTTTCAAGTATTCATCGTTTTGCTCTAAAAGCTCTTGTAAAGAAGAATCCTTGTGTTGTTCTTCTTTAATTTGTTATAGGAATTAGTTAGTAATTTTTAAAGTTCCTAAGAGTAGACTCTTGGGACACACTTCTATTGTTAGATTTAACTTCCTAAAATCTTCAATTATTTTTTGTTCTTTAGCCATCATTGTAGACAAGTGAATGATTTTTGGCTTAGTGCATTTGCTACAACATTTGCCTTGCCTAGATGGTATGATAATTGAAAATCATAATCTTTAAGAAATTCCATCCATCTTCGTTGCCTCATATTCAATTCATTTTTATCGAATAGATAGCGTACACTCTTGTGATCGCTTAACACCTCAAACCTTGATCCATAAAGGTAGTGTCTCCAAATTTTTAAGGAGAATACTATTGCTACTTGCTTCAGGTCATGAGTTGGGTAATTCTCTTTGTGAGGTCTCAATTGTCTTGAAGCATAAGCAATCACTCTTTCTTCTTGCATCAATATGCAACCTAATCATTGTCATGAGGCATCACAATAAACGTCGAATTTCTTGTTTGGGTCAAGTAATGTTAGAATAGGCGCATAAGTTAGTCTTCTTTTTAGTTCTTGGAAACTATTTTCACATGATTCATCCTAGATAGAAACTTGGCTTTTCCTTGTTAGCTTAGTTAAAGGTAAGGATAATTTAGAAAATCCTTCAATGAATTTCCTATAATAGTTTGTCAATCCTAAGAAACTTCTAATTTTTGTGATAGTCATTGGTCGATTCCATTGCATGACAACTTCCACCTTTGTAGGATCCACCACGATACCTTCCTTTGATATGATGTGTCCTAAAAAACTTACTTCTGTTAACCAAAATTTGAATTTGGACAATTTTGCATATAATTTTTGTTCCTTAAGGATTTGTAGGACGATCTTCAAATGTTCTACATGCTCCTCGTGACTTTTGGAATAAATCAAAATATCGTCTACTAAAATAACAACTAACCGATCGAGTTATTCATGGAAAATACGATTCATATAATCCATGAATATAACGGGGGCATTAGTTAATCCAAAGGGCATACTAGATATTCATAATGTCCATATCTAGTCTGGAATGCTATTTTTGGGATGTCTTCATTTTTTGCTTGAATATGATGGTATTTGGATTGAAGGTCAATCTTGAAGAATATTTGTGCTCCTCTAAACTAATCCATCAATTTGTTTATCCTAAGAAGAGGATACTTATTCTTAATGGTCACTTTATTAAGCTGACGACAGTCTATGCATAGTCACATACTGTCATCCTTCTTCTTAACCAATAACAGAAGTGCTCCCCAAGGCGGCACACTAGGTTGTATGAATTTCTTCTCTAGTAGTTTTTCTAGTTGGCTTTTGACTTCTACTAGTTCCTTGGGTGTCATTCTATAAGGAGCAATGGAAACTGGAGTAGATCCTAGGATCTATTGTGAATTCAACTTCCCTTGTTGGATGTAATTCCTTGACTTCATTGAGGAATACTTCAGGAAAGTCTCTTATTACAGGGATATTACTAGTATGAACATCCTCTTCTACTTGCACAGAAAGAGCCACGAAGATTTATGGATTTCTATTTTCTTAAAATTTGAAAACTCACAAGATTTGGGTTTAGGGTTTCTAAAATATAAAGTCTTATTATAGGAGTCAAGAATGACATGATTAGTAGATAACGAATGAATACCCAAAATAATATCTAGGTTAATCAAAGGTAGACAGATTAGATTAACTTTAAATTCCTAATTTTTTATATGTACAGGACAGTTTAAATAGACTAAGTCTGTTTTCAATGAGTTATTTATAAGAGTATTTATAAACAGTTCATAAGGCAAATGACTAGTAGGTAAAGACAAACTTTTGACACAATTAGTGGATATGAAAGAATGTGTAGCACCATAATCGTACAATACATTAATGAGTTTATTGGTTATGATGCACTTACCATGAATAAGATCATCTGACCTTTCAGCCTCAATGCCACTCATAGCAAATATCTTTCTCATTACTTGCTACTTGCCTGTTCCTTGACTAGATGTATTTCTAGAAAATTTACCAACACTAGTAGTTTCTTTCTTGAGTGACCAACTGTAACATCCTATTTTTATTGAATAAAAATATTATTATGTGAATAAACAAAATTATTAGTTTAGAAATAGAAAATACATTACTACTTAGCAATGGA
>JAMLFT010000106.1:32316-58684 GCA_026544285.1 Pachyrhizus erosus | reverse complement strand
AACAAAGGGAGGGTAAGAGGGGAATAATTTTATAACTGTAATTTTCTATAAGAAAAATATTATTAATTCAGAGGGGCAATCAAGAAGAGTTTTCAAAATGGAACCCCCCCCCCCCCCCCCTCTCCCACCCAAAATCCGTCCAGCTAAAATTCATATTAATTGGCATCTACCAAAGAATAATTCTGTCACCAATAGATACCGTCTGCACATGTATCTTACCCCTGGCGTATTTGTGATGCGAAACGAAATATTGAAGCTACTTCTAAACGAGCTAAAATGCTTTTATACAAAAGTATTACCAGATAATACTCAAGCATTTCAATAGTTTTCTATTTTATTTTATATCTAAATATTTGATCTTAGATTTTATATTATCTTCCCAATTAGTGTTAAAAAATCTGATTTTGTATCTTTACCCACTTTTTGTGTTTAGACTCATTTTGTATTTTCTTGTATTACCTAACCTGATTTTGATAAAAGCTGTTATATAAAAGTATTACCAGATAATACTCAAGCACTTCAATAGTTGTTTATTTTAATTAATGCAGTTAGAATCAAAGATGTGAGTGAATGTCCAATTCCTAAAAAATTTATAGTTTTGATGATCACAGATGAATAATAGAATTTGATAAATACTAATGATTTGACTAGTATGATATGAGAAATATGCCTTAAAGCTATGAAAAGATAGTATTTCTTAACTCAAATGTACAATTAAAATGCGAAATAAGCTAAGTGTTCTAAACAAAAATATTGGATACATCCTGACGATATTTTCAATAAATGTAGTTCCAACAAAGCTTTCACGTTCCCGTTAACCAAATCTCTCCATTTTATGAGAATACATTTAGAATCAATAATTGTCCTTAAGAACCTTTAGACTTATTTTTTACTTTCTACTTACACTGTTATTAAGTCTGACTAACCTTATATACTTCAAATGCCTAAGATAAATGATATAACAACTTATGTATATTTCTATCTAATAAGTTCTCTAACTTCAAATTCAAATGAATATTTAGTGAAAAACAATAAGCATGCTAAATATAAGCAAACTTCCATATCAAAGAACCATTGAGTTCTGAAGTCTATCATCAAATAAAAAAGCTTAAGTAATAATGTTCAAAAAACTAGTTAATCTGCTAAAGCTCAAAAAGCGAACAAGAGGAAAGGACAGAAGACAAGTTTTCTCTCTCCTCTAACAAAAGTTGAACATCTACAAAACAAAGACATAAAGTAATGCATTCAATGCACATAAGAACAAGAAGAAAAAAGAGGAACGTTGTGTTACAACGGGCATCTCTTCTCGAAGTTATATATACCAATGTATGAAGACTTAGAAGAGTTACAAACACACAAACAAGTCTTTATAAACTCAACTGTAAGCTCTCATATGTCTAAATCTTGTGTATGTCTTCTTGAGATATTGTTGGTAATTATTTCATATCTTTAGCTGTATTAAATTATATCTTATACAAAAATTTTCATATCCTCACATTTTGGGTTATTTATCTCTTGTATAAATATGAGAAAGTCAGAAGTGATTTAGTGTAAAAGAATACTTGAGTTTACTTGACATTAAAGAATACTTGGATTGAAAAGCCAAAAGTAACTTAGAGAATGCTTGTTATATAATTAGGAGTGACAAATTCATTATTCATGTGTAAACAAGTTCTTATTTAGTAGAATCTCTCATGTTGAGGGAGAACTAAACGTAATTCAAAAGTTAAGGTGAATTAATATAAAATATTTTTTGTGTTAAGTTTATTCTTCACGCTTTTATACATTTCTTTGCAAAATGTTTTTCATCTTTCTTAAATGTCTTTTTCTAAAAGGATTTGCAAAAAGATTAAGAAAATCACACATACTATTCAACTCCCCTTCTAGTATGCTTTGTAACTTTTCATATACAATTATACTTAAATATTTGATCTTTGATTTTATACTATCTTCCTAAATAGTGTTAAAAAATCTGAATAATTCATCTTTTACCTTTACCCACTTTGTATATAGGCTCATTTTGTATCTTCCTATATTACCTGATTTTAATGCTTAGGCAGCATAAATAGACCATGGAACAAGGGTTTGTGCACATTTATTAAAATAGTACAAAAGGTAAGAAATATATTGTTTCATACTTGAGGAGAATTAAGTTTAGCTATCAATCCATCATACTCCTTCTGCATCTTGGAAAGGCGCTTTGAAAGGCGGTCCACTTCTGCAGAAATATCAACCATATCGGCCAGAGGGAGATATGCCTCTAGTCCCTCTCCAGCCACGAGATGAACTGATTGGTCTGCATTTCCTGAAGCATATTACATGACATGGTTCAGCCACCAGTACTTAATTGGAACCAACAAAAATTTGACATTTGGAAAAGATAAAAAAAAAGAAAATTGCAATTTCAATTTTCAACCAGAGTGCAAAGTGTAGTAGGAATCATGCCTGGAGAAGAATTTGTAAAATGCAAATTTTGTAAATCCAGCCGAGAGAGAAGTGCTAGAACCTCTCTTTCTTCCTGATGAAACATAAGATACACCAAATGTTACCAAGTATATCTCAAGAGCAAAGGCAGAGGAGAAAATCTAAGAACTTCATCATGGTGTTAGTTCCCATGTTGCTTAGAAATGAAATAATTCCTCCAAAAATGGGGCAGGACATGTTTTAAGCAAGTAGATGGAAAGAAAAAGTCCAAAAACTATATCAAAAGCATAATTAGTATGATTTATAGATTAAAACTTAAAAATAAAATAAAAAATCTAATGATAATAAATAAATTGCAATTCAGTTTCATTTTTCCAAAGATTGGGGGTTGAGAAATGAGGATTAATCACGCTTACAGCAATATATTCTATAACTTCATTGTTTGCAACCACAGATGCTGATATCCGCTTTGCAGGCTCAACAGAATATTCTGCCCGAGTATTCCTAATAGCTCTAACCTAAATAAGAAGGGGGGAAAAAACAATAAAAAGCTGCCATGGTTCTATAACATTAGCAGTATGAGGATTGTAAATGAATCATGTTCCAAATAAGTATTGAATATGATGAGAGAAGAAAATAAAGATATGAACACACCAAAGCCTGTAAATTTTCAAACTTTTTTATAGAGCTGGTGTTCCTTGGAAGTTGAGTCTCTGGCCAAGGTGATACAATAAGGGCATGCTTCCGGTTAGGGAGTGCCTATTGATAAAAACAAGAAATCAAAATATAATAAAATTTCCATCGTATAATCACTGAACTTGAACTAGTATTGAGACAAAATACTGCTGAATTTAAAGGATAGATATATATAGTGGGTACTTTATCCTAGGCGTAGAATAAATGAGTACTACTTCCTAGATACAAAAAGCATGTAACATATAATACATGAACCACGTGGATATTCTAACAAGTGTTTTCTAGCATAATCCTGCTGCTACTGCTTATGGAATAATATACTGCTCTGCTCTAAGTCTCTAACAGAAAAATTAGAAACATCTTGCCATAAAATGTTTCAAAAGGTTGGAAGAAGTCCACAATTGATGGGCAATAAAAATAACACTAAGCAGCTGCAAATCAATTTTTTTTCTTTTCACCAATTGATCTTCTGACTTTGTTGCAACTTGCAAGATTTTTGACTTGCCTTGGCCAGCAAACTGAATTTTTACAGAGGATGCCCGTGACTTGTAATTAGCAGAACTAGTTAGTTTATTTCTTGTTTGTAATGAACGGGACAGATAATTACAACTCATTGTAAACGAGCAGATAAAGTATTGGACACTCACTGGAAGTTGAATAGTTGCTGAAAGAGGGGCTAGACTCTAACTGCCAGTGATACGCATGGCTGATAATTTTATATTGATGAGCAGCTATACAGAGCTGGGTCAAAACCAGCTCTGAAACCAACCTGAATTTAGAAAATCAGAAATTTGGAGGAAAAGTATACTGAACCTTCTTTAGTAAGCACTTGACATATATGGTACTATCTCCGGTTGTTTTTATAAAGTCTAAATTAAAAGTGTAGTTTGGTCCTTTTTATAAGGTCCAGTTTAAAATATCTCTTGCATTAATTATTTTTTCACAAAAATACCTTAATTAAAGTCATTTATAGAAAGACATGATCGTGAGAGAAGCATGACTCACTAATTGTGTTAGTTTTGTTCAAGAGATAGTTTGAAAAAAATATTAATTTAAGACACATTTAATGCTTTCAACCAAATTAACCAAATTTTTTAATCATGTTGAATTAGTTAAATGGACCTTATAATAAGGACTGGAGATAGTATATATATACATTAAAAGTAAATGTTTCTCCTGTTTACAAGACACTGACAAAGAATTTATGCTATTTCCTATGATACAATTTTTTCAAAGAAGACATATTCCCCCAAATTCATGATTGCTGGAGCCTAAAACATTAATTAAATCATAACAAATTCTTACACTAAGAATTACATATTAATATAAGTATTTATTAAAAAAAAAATGCCAGTGGGGAGATGTGTAATTTTCCTCACAGGGTAGAAGCTAAGAACCCTAACTGTGATTGAAGCGTAGGTTTATTCAGATTCAATGCCATTCATCTTTGTTTATTCGGGAGACACCAGAGTTTAACTCAATGGAAAAGACTTGAAATCATCATCATAAATGTGTTCCCTAATAAACCCCATCAAACTTACAGTAACAAATTGTAGGAACATAGAAAAGCATCACTAAAATTTTGTTTGTGCTGCACTATATAGTCTGCATCAAATTTACCTGCCACAGCTCCTCAGTTACAAATGGCATGAAAGGATGCAGCACTTTGAGTATGTTCTCGAAAGTATATAATAGAACAGCCTGTGCCACTGAAGCAACAGAGTTGCCTCCAGCTCCAGAGTGGTAAAGACGCCCTTTACTAGCCTCAATGTACCTAAACGATCAGGGAACATTACTCAAAATCAAGGCAAAGATCCACAGAGATCACCATATAGAAACACAAACGCATACAATACTAGTATAAAAGTAACATACCAATCAGCAAAATCAGCCCAAAAGAAATCATATGTTTCTCGGCCCACTTCTCCAAAGTAAAATTTGTCATAGCTTGCACTGACAGATTCAATGAGCAAGTGAAGTTTTGACACCTAAAGAATTAAATCCAGATTACCACAGTTGAGCAAAATTAGCAAAATAAAAAATGTAAAAAACAAAATCGCCTTACCACCCAACACTCAGGTAAAGGAAGATTATTGACAGTGTCTTCGCTGTCAAACTAACAACAATAAAAAGGAGTCTTAGTAAGAAAATATATCGGACATGTATTAAGTATAAACCCCTTCAGAAATCAAAATCTCTGTTAAAGGTCATGTCTTTTATTTGGCCCATGGTGCTCAATAGAATAATTATGAATAATATGTTTCAAGTACGGCTATATTTGACAAGGAATTTCAGCTAGCTTCTAGTTTTTTTACTAATTGAAAAACTACTTTGACTTTTTGGTAAACAAATTTTGTTTAGTAGTTTCTGGCTCTTTTTGAAATGCTACTTCAAGTAGCGTTTTTAAAATACTACCTTATAGCTTATAGGTTTTTTATCTTTATTTTCTTTTTGTCTTTAAATATTTATTAAACTTCCTTTTTAGTCTTTTTTATACAAGGTAAGATTTTATTATTTTTACATTTTTTTTTTTGCATAAGATAGAATTTTCTTATTTTTTACAGTTTTATTATAGAAGACATTGGTAATGGTAGATAATAAGTTTATTTTACTTTATTTATTTTATTTTATTTTTATTATGATATTTTACATATTTTTATATTACAATATTTATTTTAACCATTGTACTATTTATAATATTTATTTATTTTATTTCAACTTATATTTTAAGATATTGATATTGTTAGATGATAGGCTTATTTTATTTCATTATTTTTAATATTTTAATATTAAATTATTTACTTTAACCATTGCTCCATTTACATCATTTTTCTATTAAACTTCAAGATATTTTATTTAACCATTACACTAATTAACTTAATTAAAGTGTGATGTCTACTTTACTTTTACTTAATTTAAATTTGATTGATAATATTTTAGTATATAATATAAGATGAATAATAAAAATACAATATGTAAAAAATATAATAATTAAAATAATTTATTGATAAATAAAATTACAAGTCTTTAAAATTAATTAAAATAAAATTAAAATAATTTACTCTAAAATATATTTTTATAAATAAAATAAAATTGAAATTTATATAAAAATGTTATATAAATATGTCCATTTTTATCATTTTACGTTTTCATCTAGTTTTAGCTACCAGCTAGTTTTTTAGCTTTCAGCTAGCTTTCTAACTTCTAGTTGAAAGATAGCCTTTGTGAGATTCATAAGGCTCTTTCCCTTGATATATGTGTAATGTACAGTGAATGCTCAGAACCAACCACATGCCTGTTCTTACACTGTCATGCTTCATATTCCTTTCGAATTTGTTAGTCAGAAGGTTTCATTGCATGTTTTTGCCTCAAAAGTTTCAAAATGTTGTGAATTTTGCCCAATTTTTTTTCACAAATTTTGCTACCACGTAAAAAAAGGCCACAAATAATGAGAAAACCGTCACAAAATTGTCTTCTTTGTGGCAATTTAAAGGAAAAATCGCCACATGTCTTAATTGTTGCAATTTTTCTACGTAGGGACAGAATTTGCAATGCTTTATAAACTCGGGTGGGGGAAGGTGGGGAATTTGTGGAAAAAATTAGTGACATTGTAAAAGTTGGGGGCAAAAAAATGCAAATAAACCTATTCAGAATTAATGTTGAATGTTGAGTGTCAGAGGTCCCTAAACTAAATGCTTGATTTTAGGCAGAAGAGGATAACTTTTGTTAAAATGTGCAACATATGATACACTTTGATGCAATTGGTTGATGTCTAACTAGTATTTTTGCAACAGTTTCAATGGCATAACTGCTTGGTATTGGATACAAGTAGATGAGTGAAGGAACACGGCCATTTAATGAGGTCTCTAGCAGATTTGTTGAGGGCTTGGGCAACACTTTTACATTCATTTTCTCTTTATTTTCTGTAAAGGAGGATTCCATACCATCCCTTCTCTTTGTAATTTTCTTCTCCATCTTAATTTTTTCTTTTAACTAAAGAGAAAAAGTAGAACATAATTTTTTGATAAAAGTAATGCAACAAGAAAGAGGGGATTTACGAAGTGCTAAGTGGGGGGTCATCCTTTTGAACATATAAATCATGAAAAGGAGGGAACGACGGTAGCTATCTAGTTCTTGGATGCTAAGATTGCTTACCTTATAAGACAATATTTTTTCCCAAGCAGAAGCATCATTCTCATTAGGTAAATTCTGTAATATGAATTTGCCAGCATTCCACAGTTTGTTTGTGAAGGCTTTGTTAGAGATCAACCGCTCAGTAGACAAATTAAGGTCCTAGAAGAATAAAACAGTATCTCATCCACATCATTATAAGATAATCAACTTCCTTGTGGAATAAACAATGGTCTACAATTAGAATACAGCAAAACAAACCTGGCCAGCTGTTCCTAAAGCTAGTGTGAATCGTAAAGCATCTGTCCCAAATTCTTTGATTGTGTCAAGGGGGTCTATTACATTTCCCAATGTTTTAGACATTTTTCTCCCCTGAAAATAATACAATTGTTAGACAATCAGTTTACAGGCAGCATAGGTTTAAAGCAGGGTGAATTACCAATGTAAGTATAAAACCCTAAATCAAAATTGTGAAAGATAAGATTTGATACAAAAGTATGAGTTTAAACCTGACCATGTTTATACAATCATTTTGTTGAAAAATATTTACAACACCTAATTATTACATAATTGAGTATGTCACTCATTTAGCTCTTTGACAAGAAAATCTATCAAAGTCCATTTATATTTTATAGAATCAATTTCTAATTTTTCATACACTAGAATTAGAATTTCAATCAATAGGATGAGTTGAATTTATATCTTAAAATAATACATAAATATGATAATATTGCAATTAAGAAAGGTTTGTATATTCTGTTTCCTTATTTTAGTTCCAACTGCAATTTTGAGACTGCTGCTGTAACATTTATTTTGCAGCTTATATCCAAATTATAATATCTTTACACTTAAACTAAAATAAAAGGTTCTCTTGAAATAACAGGTTATTTTTTAACAGAGAATCAAGAAAACTAAGAAGTATCTTTATGGATGAGGAGTGTTAAAAAGGAAAGAACCAGAGCTGAAACCACATGTCTGAAATACATAGCAGCATATAGATTAATTACAATCAATGCAAAAAATTATAGGAGATTTTTTTCCTATAATCCCAATATAAACATTACAGTACAAATAATAATAATAAAGACAGAATATGAAACTGATCCTAATTTGATTTTATTCTGATTCTCAACAAGGAGTAAACTCAAAGGACCAAAAGATTGCAAACTTAATATTTAAACTGAATACTTGTAAAGCACATATCTTCCTGACTGTTTCTAAATTCTAATCACATTAAAAATATCTTCAGAAAAATAAATAAAAGAACAATGATAAATATGACAATCTTTAACCTGACACTGTTTATCTCATTAACATCATGTAAAAAATATTCAGAGTCCTCTGTATTCAGAAACTAAAACTAGCATCTATTGAGAGGAAAAAAAGGTTTAGAAAGTAATGATTATCCACATCTTGTGGCCAAGACAAATTGATTTAACCTTCTTTTGAACAGCTTTAAAGCCAATGCATACACTGCCTAATACTTATAGAAGAGCAACAATAGAGCATGAAGATTCTGTATTAATCAACAGAAAAAGTCACAATGAAGATAGATAGCAAGCTAAACCCTATAAGATTAGAGAGCGGTGAGTAATTCCAGATCTAACCAGTTTAATAATGGAACTAACCCAGACTCCAGAACTGCTGAAAACATTGATACCAGAACTTGACATGCCAAGTTTTCAATTAAGTTTTCCATATTTAAAAGCAAAATGGTGGCACATGACATGCCAAATTTCAACTGTTGCATATATTTCATGAAGGAATAGCAGCATAAAGTTTGTCAAATAACAAGAGTTTGAGCCATTAAATAAAATACAAGATTTGAAATCACAAAACAGGTAAGCAGTTCGGCTAAAACCATGGTCACTACCAAAAATATATATAACTTGAAGTCACCTGTGAATCTCTAATGAGTCCATGCAAATAAACATAAGAAAATGGAACAGTCCCTGTGAATTCAATCCCCATCATCACCATCCTCGCCACCCAAAAGAACAATATGTCATGCCTGTCAGAAGTTGAAAAGCAACATCACTTGATAGAATTTCAGCTAAGGAAACAATTCTCAGGATTATAATATGAAATGAAATTGATTAAAACCCGATACATACACAAGGTTACAATAGAAATTTCATATAACCATGAGCAACAATATTCTTTCAAATCAATAGTAGTATAGTTGCCCTTGTTTGAACACACACACACACATATATGAAGAGGGATCAAGTTATTCCAAGATTAAAGAGTTAATCCTCATCTTCACCTTTTATTTTCACTTAAACTAAAGGTTAAAAGTAAGTTACTCATTAATATCATTAGATTAAGAGAAGATAAAGGATAGGGATAAAGAGTACTCTTTTCAAGTTACTCTTGGAGTAACTTCATCCCTCCTCACTCTCTCTTTCTATGTGTGTGTGTGTGTGTGTGTTACAATTCATTTGCCAAGTTATTTAGAAAATCAATGCAATTCTTCATTCTTCTTTCATGAGATCAACAAGAACTTGGCAGCTAAACAGAGCACAAGATGCAGGCACAAAGCAAACAGGACTGGGCTAAGCTCCGTCTGCTGGCCCACTGCTAGTGTAGATAATCTATAAATAGATGATACTTACCTATTGTAACTTTCTTTTCAGTTAATCAATAATACAATTAGAATTCTGTTACAATTAAGTTACAGAGACTTTCTCTGATTTCGATCAATACCAAGTTCAAAACCAAAAGAGAGAAAAGATGTAGAAGAATGCTCAAGTGTTCAGTGTAACACTCAGTAGACTATATTTATATGTATGTGATCTGAACATACAGCTTATAAAAAGGAGAAAAGTTTCTTGCCTATGACACCTAACACCTACTACCTATATATTTATATAATAGACAACAAAAAAACAGTTTTATATGAAACAACAGATCAGTTTATCTAACAACATTTTTTAATTATACTGTTAATAAACTAAATAAAAACATAAAACAAGCTAAATACCACCCAAACTAGGTTGCATATTGTTGGAATACATGTAAATAGGGAAATGATGTAACTATGGTAGTTAAGATGTTTGGGATCCTTGTGATTATTGTATCACCTATATATAGTTGAATCAGCTATATACGATAGTTTCTCTGCTGTGTAAACACCACAGGTGTTCACCATGTCTCTCATTTTGTTCTCCTCCCAACACATACATGAGAAAAATTACTGATATTTATCACCGAAAATCAACATTATATGCATCATTTCTGTTAAGTAACTACAAAAGAAACATCAAAGTAGAGGATAAGTCATATCCAAAACCAACAAGAGGTATATCTTATTTCATATATAAACTGGCTAAAAACAGTACACAAATTCTTCACTGTTATCAAGGATCAGAAGAAGCACATACCCAGTTTCAAGCATTGTAGTAGGATAGAATCGCTTAAAATCCTCTGCACATAATTCTGGCCATCCAAGGGTACTAAAAGGCCATAACGCACTGATAAAATATGAGTCTATAGTTATTACATACAGTTGACAAAAAAATTACAAGAAGTCTAACATGTCATGTAGATCAGGTTTCAGAACAGAAAATGACCTCATTAGGTTTAAGATTTGCCCAAAAATAAATTAAAATATTTTCAGCAGACAATTTGAGTAATGGCAAGCAAGCAACACAATTAACATCTTAAACATGCTTCCAGAAGATTTTGGCAATTCTTCCAAAAAGGAACAGGGCATTTGTTTTCTTTCACTCATTTCAACGTCCATAATCTCATTAGCAAAAATAATGTCAAACTTTGAAGTTCCAAACAGGTCATGGGGATACATAATGCTAGCACAGCATTACTCCGAAAGGGAAAATTACATGGACAAATGGAGAAATTTTTAAAGAGATGAGAGTACAAGGAATCCTCCATAACATAAGAACAAAATGAAAAACAACAAAGACAAAAAAGAGGAAATCAAAGGAGCAAAGATGCCCAATCCCTCAGCATGTATATTTGGAAACACAATTAAAAACATTACTGAAATTACTAAACCCATCTTTGAAGCAGAGATCATGAACAAACTAGAATAAAGCTGTAAAGAGACCAAGTATAGGGGAAATTGTCATTTAGAATATAAGTAAAGAAAGAAGAAAGTTTAAAAGAGATTACTTCATTGACATCGATTATCAGTCATTAGCCAAGCAATGCCATACAATTCGATGCATTAAGGGGAGCAGGGGGATAAGAAACACAAATATGGAGCATAAAAAGAATAAAGAGAAAAATAAAAACAATATGTATCAATCTATCTACCAAGCACCAAAGAATACAGCAGGTCCACTAACATAAACCACATACATCATACCATACACTCAATCCACACACATTATATACTACTTAATGGATGCCTAAATACATTTACAAACGCTAGTTAGCAACAAGACAGCATTCCCATTTCTACTAAGTATGAAAAGAAAGTCGTGTAGATGCATCTCAAATTAAAAGAGATATCTAAAATATCTAAAATAAACTACCTAGAAAACCAAGTGTCAAGAACATCAGGATCTTGATATATTTCTACATCCTTCCCATATTTCTTGTGAGCTTCCTCAAGTGCTTCCTTAGCGGTCCTAGCAACTATATAGTTCTCTTCATTGTCTTTTCCAACAATGTACCATACAGGTATCCTGTGTCCCCACCATAGTTGTCTGCTTATACACCAATCCTTGATGTTGGAAAGCCAATGGTTGTAAATCTGCCATGAACATAAATTACATTGTATTATTTTTTTTGTTCACAATTTTTATTAGAAACAAGAGAATGTACATGTTGAAAAACAGTAAATAAAATATATTTTGATTGTAATAATTGTAGTTTATTGGCATAATATCTTTGATTTAGAGAAAACTAAATATCCTCCATCAATGTGTAACTAATTCAATAAGTGTATATAAATTCTCACCTATGTTGTATTCAAACACGGTTTCCGCTCTTTCTCTTTTAACAGTACACAAGGATGAGGATAAGGTACTGTCTAAAATAGCAAAAAGAAAAAGAGGTATACAAGAGTGGATGACGTGCACATTGGTCCTGTATGGCTGGTTGAGCATGGAAGAAAACCACTAATGTCATGGCTAAGTCTTGGTGTAGATATAAAGGTCATGAAAGAGAACGATCTGTACACAGATCGAGCATTCCCTTGAGGCCATAAAAACATTGGGTTTTGAGCAGTCTGATCAGCTTATATTGCTTCCACCTGACTTGCTGGATCTGGATCTTAATGTGACAGTCAATGGAACAAACCAATCTTGCATGCTGCAATACTTATTCTGATAAAACTAGGGCATGGACTGCCCAGCCCATGCAATAGGATACTTTGTGTACGAGGCTCCCACCTGATGAATTTCAGGGAGGGTGGAGATGTACATGGCCTTATCCACACAAGAACTAATTCTAAAACTTAAACAAGCAGCCTCCAAGTCAAAATGCAACCAAGTCATCATCGTTGAATTCAAGTCAGTTCAGCTGTTTGGCACGAGGATAAGGTTGTGTTTTCACTTGGATAAGGTTTGAACACCAATAAATGGAATAGGCTATTTTCCCTATCACTCAAATCTCTACAGAGGTTATAGTTTAAATGAGGGTTCCAAATGAAATAGAATATAAGTTCTTAATGGGATGTCAAGACTAGGTAGAGAGATTACAGCCAAGGATAAGCCTTGGTGAAGAAAGAATTTCCTACACAAGCAAAATATTTATGCACTAATTTTAAGCGATAAAACAACCCTTGACTATATGCATATAAGATTGGATGTGTATGTCTAACAAAGAATAGCAAACCTTCTCAAATCTTTCGGGAATTATGGTCAGTTCTCCTTTTTCAACTGCTTGAAGAGCTTTCTCAGCAAGAGGCTCCATACTCACAAACCACTGCTTACTAACAAGTGGCTCTATCACCTGATTGAAAAATGAAGAAAAACTCCCAGTGAGAAACAAATCAGCAACAAAATACAGTGCAAATTATCAACTAAGAAAATGGTAGTTTACTTCTCCACCACGCTGAGATCTGGGTACTCGTAAAGTGTGTGGTTCCTTTTTCACAGCTAATTTTGTCTCCTCAAGCTCTGCCCATAGTTTTTTTCTAGCCTCAAAACGATCAAGGCCACTAGTATGACAGACATGGCTTCCTTATATTAGTCAGAACAGCATATGGTAAACAAAAGCTAAATAAGAAAGTTCTCAAAATACCTGTACAACCCAGCAACATCATTTAGTGTCCCATCCTTATTCATAACATTAAGTATTGGAAGACCAAGCTTTCGAGCAAGTAGATAGTCATTATGATCATGTCCTGGACTAATTTTCAATACTCCAGTTCCAAATTCTCTATCCACATGCTGTGAAAGATAACATCAATTAACATACACTAATAATGCCAAGAATTTCATATTAGAATTGTCCATGAAAGTTTGGTTGCAAAATCATTTGTGGCAAAAGAAGCAACTTTTAAAAAATGTATTAAAACTTGCAAGTTGTAACAAGGTAATATTATCGCCACAAATAGAAGACTTAGAATTAGAAAGTAGCTGTTGAATTTATTGTATATCTGATTTATAGGCAAGTCCTATGAGGAACAAAATCTCCTCTAATTGTGTGTATTTATTATAATAAGCCTATATAAATCAAATTCTGTGGTGTCTTTCAAACACACAGATGCGAGTAATGTACAGAGAGTGCAGAATACTACTGCGCTGCTCAAGTTAGTTAGGCTTTGTATCTCAGTTAGAATAAGTCTCATCAAGTCATGTTGTATATATATCACAAACTGTGTACATTTACATTTAGGGATGAATAACAAAATATCAAGTTCTTTCTTTCATTTTCTAAATTCTCTCTAAGCCTTACCATGGTATCCAGAGCTTAAAGGTTCTGTGATGGCCGCAAACATTCCTCCTCCTCCTCCTCCTCCTTCTTCATTTGAGCTAACCAGTTTCTCTCACACCATTTCCAATAAGCTTCATGATGAAAACTTCCTGTTATGGCTTCAATAGGTAGAACCTGTGATCAAAGCTCACAAACTCCATCATTTTCTGGTTTGTACGAATATTTCTTTGCGATTCATCAGTGAACACGATCGTGATGAAGGTGTTATCAATCCAGCTTATAGTGCCTGGGAACAGCAAGATCAGATGCTACCCTCGTGGTTCCAATTGATGTTGTTGAGCTCGATCCTATCTAGTGTTCTTGGAAGTTTCTCTTCCTATCAGCTATGGGAGAAGATTCACAATCATTTTCAAAAATTAACATGCGAAGACTCGTCAACTACGCATTGAGCTTCAATCTACAACGCTTGATACGAAATTGATGTTTGAATATCTTATATGAATCAAAGCCCTAGCTGACTCACTCACATCTATCGATGATCCAATTTCTCTTCAAGAACACATCAATGTGATCCTTAAAGGCATACCTCAAGATTATAGCTCCATTATTGCAGTAATTGAAAGTCGATTCGAACCACTACCAATTGAGGAAGTTGAGGGTCTTCTTCTTGCACATGAAATGCAACTTGTGAAATATTGGAAGAAAATTGTATTGGATTCAGCTACTATTAATCTCAGTGGCAATCTCATCGACCTCCTCAACACAATCATTGTCTACCTCATCTACTTCTCAAGTGAATCTTTCTTAGACATCTGATGTTGATATTTCTAATTATGGATTTTGTGGATCTAGTCATGAAGGTTTTCGTGGTGGCCACAATGGTCGTCGTGGCAGTGGAGGTCGTTATGCCAATGCTCAATGCCAAGTGTGCTTCAAGTTGGGACATATTGCATCCAACTGTTATTACCAATTTGATCAATCTTATCAGCCTACGATGTTACTATATTTTCAAGGCTATCACAATTATCAAAACTTTCCTCCTCAAAATAATTTTGGTGCACAAGAATTCAATGTTTTTTTTCTTTTGCACCTCATACTTGGAATAAGTCAAATGTTGCATCACGACCTATGTACCAGTCTCATCAAATATCAAATATCAGAATCAACCTAGTGCAATGATCACTAATACCTCTCCAACTTATGGTGATGCTTGGTATCCAGACTCTGGAGCCTCATCTCATGTTACTAGAGACTCTCACAGGAATATTCAATGGTTCATTGGCAATGACCAAGGTTTGGCTATATACTCTTTGGGATCTTCATGATTTACTTCACCATTAAATTCTAATGTCTGTCTGTCATTATACAATTTACTACATGTTCTGCCCATGACTAAAAATTTAATCGGTGTCAGTCATTTTGCTAAAGACACTTCAGTCTTTTGTCCAATTTCATCGTGACTTTTGTGTTGTGAAATCTCAGCCAACCAATGAGGTTTTGGTTCATGGTGAAGTTGGTTCCAATGGCCTTTACAAGTTTCCCCCTCTTCAGCTAAGACCTTGTTCTCCATCTACTATAGCCAGTTGTTTTGTTTCACAATCAGTTCAATCAAACACATTATTATTCTGTAATTTTGATATGTTGTGGCATTCTAGACTAAGTCATCTAAATGCTAATACGCTTAAACTTTTTTTGTTTTGTTTTGTTCAGCATGTAGTGCTTGTAAATCTCATCGTCTTCATTCACCTTTGTCACAGACTACTTATAATTCTCCATTAGAGCTAGTGTACAGTGATGTGTGGGGACCTTCCCCAATGTCTTCCCCATACACCTCTTCATCCACTTCCACCTCGATTCTTTGGATCCAAATGCTTTGTCTACAACCTCTCTTCAAGTTTTAAGAAAATTCTCTACTCAGTCCCTTACACATGTCCTCCTAGGTTATCATCAATTACAAAAAGCTTATTGTTGCTTTGTCCTACTCTTAGCCATTATTTCTTTTCAAACGATGTTACCTTTTTTGAGTCTATACCTTTGAGTCTACTCAATCTCTTGAGCCTCTTTCTACAATTATCCCTCTTACACTTGTACCTCTTTATCAAATTATATTTTATTCTATTATTTATTATTAGATAATAATTAGAGATTTAGTCCTTATTACTCATTATTAGATTGATCCTATTTAATCAATATTGATTCTATTTGTTTATTATAAATAAAGACCAAGTGTAGTCATCCCAGAGACACATTACAATAAACCCTTTCAATGTGGTATTAGAGCGATACCATCCTCAATGAACAGCCTAGTCACTATTCTACATTAGGTTCCCAAAATTTAGGAACTCCAATTAGTCACCTTTGTATCTCTTTTTTTGCATGATTGTTACTTTTCTGTTATTTGCTAATTATGCTTAGCTCACTTTTTCTAGTAGCTGCCAACAATTTTTCAAGCGACACAATCCATGGTTGCCTCCTTTTCAAATGCTCAATTTTTTTCTACCTCTAAGCGTGTTGTTCTTTGCAAGTACATAGAATTTGTCGCCACCTCTAGCGACCGTCAACACTTTTGATCTCTAGCATGATACAAACTATATTTTTGACACCTACGCACTATGGCTACTACTATGGTGCTCGCGTTTCTCACACAACCACCACACCAATGTGTGACACCTTTTTTTGACAAGACCCAATCATCTCTGAGCCTCCCACTTGTCTTCTCTCCCTCTATCTCAGGACATGCTCTCTTTTCTCTCTTTCTTTCAACATTCGTATGTGCTTCTTTCATAGGTGAACAGTACCTATCGCCATTGCGAGCCACCATTAGTTGCCACCAAGCCATCATTTATCTTGTGCAACCACACAACTAAATTTGACTTTTATTTCTCCTAGGTTTACCACATTTGTAACAAGTTTAGTTCATATATCATATATACTCTAATTTGAGGGAGTGTCAAATTACTTTATTCTTTTATTTATTATTAGATAACAATTAAAGATTTAGTCTTTATTACTCTTTGATTGATCCTATGTAATCAATATTAATTATATTTGCTTATTATAAATGAAAACCAAGTATGGTCATCCAAGACGCATATTGCACGTTACAATAAACCCTTTCAACACTTAATTCTATCTCACAAGAAGTTCAACATGAGGATTCCTTGGTTGTGCAACCTTTTCAAACATATCATCGTCGCCAACGATCCATTATTGTGCTTGTATTGCCACTATTATGCCAATAAGGCCATACCAAACTCCTCCTTGGCACCACTGCCTTTACCAAATTTGTTCTTACCATCTAACCTTGGCCTGCCCATTACTCTCCAAACAGGTACTTGCACTACTTGTAATCCATCTCCTCGAAAGTTATCACCAACTTTCCCTTTTGCATTATGCTCGCCTCTTTTTTTTTTGTCATTTATGTCTATTTCTTACTCTCCGAGTAAGCTTTATCCCACCCAAAATGGCAACAAGCAATGATTGACAAGATGTTTGGTCTTCGAAGTAGTGGTACTTGGGCATTGATCCCTCTACCTCTAAGGAAATATCTAGTTAGATGTAGGTTTTACACCATCAAGGTTGGTCTTCATGATAAGAATGATTGGTACAAGGCCTATTGGGTGGTTAGGGGTTACACTTAGATCTTTTGGAAGGATTACACTAATACTTTTTCACTTATGGCCAAAATGATTTCTGTTAGGCTCCTCTCTATTGAGGTTATTTTCCATTGGCCTTTGTTTCAACTTGACGTTAAGAATACTTTTCTACATGGTGATCTTGAGGAGGAAGTATATATGGAGAAACCACCTAGATTTGTTGCTCAAAAGGAGTCTTCTACCATGGTTTGTCAACTTCACAGATCTCTTTATGGGCTCAAACAATCTCCCTAATCCTGGTTTGACAAATTACATATGGTAGTGCAGGAGTTCAATTAGATCTACAGGGAAGCTGACCACTGTAATCTATCACCATTCAGCCTAAGGATGCATTTATCTCATTGTGTATGTGGACGATGTTGTTATAACTAGCAGTGACCACTATGCCATACTTCGCTTGAAACAATACCTCTCACATCAATTTCAAACAAAGGACCTTGCTAAGCTTCGATGTTTCTTAGGTATTGAGGTAGCCCAATCCAAGGACGGTCTAGTGATCTCACAGAGCAAATATGCCCTAGGTATTCTTAAAGACACCAACTTGTTGATGGCCAAAGTTGTTGGCACTCCTATTGATTTGAACGTCAAAATTTTACCAAATCAAGGGAGCCAATACCTGATCCACGAAGATATGAGATTGGTTGGAAAACTAAACTACCTCACAATCACTCAACTAGAATTTTTCGCAATTAATATTGTAAGTTAGTTCTTGAATTCTCCTTGTCAGGATCATTGGGATGTAGTGTACATATGATTTATACGCTACAACTAGGGGAATGTTAAAAATCAAATTCAAATAGTTTGTACTTATTATAGATCATATTTATAGGCAAGTTTTATGTCCTATATGATTTAGAGGAACAAAATCTCCTCTAATTATGTGTACTTAATATAATAAGTCAATCTAAATCAAACTCTATGGTTTCATTCAAATTGACATTCAAATGTATTCCAGTAAGAAAAAAGGTGAAATGAGTTAAGAATACACATAAAGTATCATCAGACAACGTACATGGATTAAGAAGCATATATTTATCATTAATCATTTTCCATCTGCCATATTTTCACGAATACTAAATGATTTTAGCTAATTGGGAATTCTTAACATATTGATTAAATAACATGCACATTTAGTTGATGAAACATGATATTTCCATAGGAGGATTCAATTTAATAGAAAAAATATTATCAATGTTTAATTTCATTACTGAAGAAAGAAATAACTAAAGAACAAAAGGATAAGGTATCCTTCAAAATATTAAGAGCACAAAAGAATCAAGAGTACATGAATACAATGAAGCCTTCAAACACTTGAGACTCACTTAAAAGACTCGTTTGTTGAACACCAATACATAGAAAACAGCAACGCGTGCATTTGTTATTCTCTTATAAGTTTCAAGTAAACAATTCTATTAAAATACTACAATAAGTGAAATCCATTTGCAATGGCGTAGTGCATATTGTTTACAGAAACTAAATTTCTATAACAAATCAAAACAACTAGCATAAACAGTATTCAAGCACTACAACAATAATTAAAAAACTACATTGATTAAACAAACTGGAACTTCTATACCTTGTCAGCAATGATAGGAACATGACGGCCAAATGTTTGAGGTACAATTGCCATCATACCAATATACTGGGAATATCGATCATCCTGCAATTTAATGCACAATTAAAGATTTTACGACTTGAAAGGAAAGAAATCATTAACATTACATTCCAATACAAATTGTACAGAGGAACTTAGATTATAAGGTCAAACATAAATTGGTGTGATATGCAGGAATGTATATTTGCCAAGGCCAAGCATCTTGGATGGTAGGGTATAAAATATACTTTTTTCTTTTTTTTTAATGTATGAAAATTTAAAATTCCATTGTTTCGATTATTATACTAAATGGGGAATTTGGAATTTGATGTTCCAGCTAGAATAACCACATGAAGATCATGTACCACATGCATCACACATTAAATGCATTTAGAGTTGATATGAATTAGTGTCAATTGTCAAGGACATACCACCCACTTAGCCTTGTAAATTGTATCATGAAGTTAAGGTGCACATGTGTATGAAGTTGAGTGTCTTTTCACTCAAATAATTTCATCCCTTTTTCTCTCATTTCAACACGGTATCATAGCAAAACCATCCCCCCTTTTGCCTAATTTCTTCCACATCTCAAGTCTCAAGATGCAGAACCACTTTAATTGGTGATCGATTTTATGTTATAATTTCCAGTAGCTTTATTCTCTCTTGCCTCAAGCAATTAAGCTCCTATACAAGTAGCTTCAACCCCTTCCCACTGATCACAACTGCTAGTGACCTTCAACAGCCACTAAACTTCTATTGAATTTTACAGCAACATTTCCAACTAGGCGAAGTGATCATCCCCCACCCCATTACTTATGTTTTGTGATCTCTTCTTTTTTTTCTCTGCTGCAAACACTATCCAAAATAGAACCCAACCACTTACAGTAGCCACCATATTTTCAACCAAGTCAATCTCCGGCAGCCACCTCATGCTCAGCTTTGCCATCCTCCAACTGCTATCACCCTTTAATGATTTATTCTCAATGCAATGTGAATTACCATTTGTAACTGTCTCCATCAAAAGTGTTCTCTTTCTTTATTTGGGTTGAGCACTTTTTTGGTCCATTTTGTTGTGCTACCTTTTATCACAGAGACATCAACAAAGTGGTCAGTCTTTAGCTAGCTAGTTGAGCATCTGATGCTACCTATCATCTATGTTAAAGATATGAATTATTTAGTTAAAGATATGTTTTATCTTCTATAAATAGAAAAACTTGTATAGTTAAAAATCAGGGATCCTAACCATATTAGTTCTAATTTTCTGTTTCACAACTATTTATAAATAAAAGGATTACCTGTGTGATTAAACATAAAGTACACAAATATATTATTTTTCTATATGGTATCAGCAGTTTTAAGTTTTGTCTCCTCACTGTCGTGAACAATGTCGCAACATGAAAAGTATCGCCGCCTAAGTGAACAATGCCACATTCACTATTTGCCACATTTCACCTCCGTCGAGGCCTCCTTTCTCTGACATGACCCCCATCGGCTTCATCCATCTCTACGACCACCAACCCATCACCATCCGCCGCCACTGCACATGCTGCACATGTCGCCTTTCTCCAACACGTCAATTTCACACACCGTGCCCAAATCAGCACATAACACCTTTTTCAGCCAACTTAACCACCAACGACTCATCTCCGACCCTTTTCCACTTTTGATGACCTCTGTCTTATTGTTTTTCGAACCATTTGGTTATTTTTCATCCACAACCTCTTACGAATTCTCTTTAGACTCCATCTCTGCTATTTCCAATGATTCTCATTTGGTGGTCTATCGACTTTGTTGATCTCTATATGGATTGAAGCAATCTTCACGTGTTTGGTTTGGTCATTTCAATTTATCCTTGCTTCAATTTGGTATGACCTGATGTGAGGCTAACCATTTAGTATTTTTTTTACTTTGTTGTTTATGTTGATGCATTGTCATTACTGGTAATGACTTCGACGGCATTCTTCGACTAAAGTCTTATCTTTGTAGTCGATTTAAGATAAAAGACTTTGTCCCCTCAAATACTTCCTTGGCACTGAAGTTGCTCAATCCTTCTATGGCATTGCCATTTCTCAGCATAAGTACGCTTTGGATATTTTAACTAAGACTGGTATACTTGATTGTAATCCCAATGACACTTCTATGGATCCCAATGTGAAGCTTCTTATGGGTTAGAGGAAGCCATTGAAAGACCGTGAAAGATATTTTCATTTGATAGACAGACTTAATTACCTTACTGTCACTAGACCAAAGATTACCTTTATGGTCAACGTTGTCATGTATTCAGCTTGCTAATGATAAAATATGTTCTCTCTCTTAGGTTTGGCAAGTTTTTAGTACTAGGTTATGAGTGTATAACTCTCTTTTACTATATTGTAATCATTATAACTAACCATAATAACTAAACTTTAGTTAGGATCAACTATCTTAGTTTGACAGTTATAACAGCTATGACTGAGTCTTTGTACTATAAGTACCCTATCTAAGCAAGGACTCAATGTCATTATATCATTTTCACATAATGATAATAAAATGTTCATTCTTCTCTAATATGGTAGTCAGAGCTTTTTTATACTTTTCATGGCTTTTGTAGATAATCGTAGAGTTTCGATCAATGCGACTCCATTGAGGTCACATCCTTTAGATGGAGATGATTCATCTCCTTCAATATATTCTGCTACAACTACTTTTTTGTATCAAATTACCAAAAAACATGATGATAAGAATTTTTTATTATGGCGCAGCAAGTCAAACCAATGATTAAAGCACATAGTCTTCATCGGTTTCTTGTTTCACAAATTATTCCATCAAGATTTGTTACTAAAGTTGATCCTGATCTGAATTGTGTTAATCCAGAGTATCTTGCTTGTGAGAAACAAGATCAGTTTGTCCTTGCATGGCTGCAATCTTTACTTTCCAGTGTGATGCTCACACGTGTTATTGGATTGATTCGTTCCTATGAAGTTTGGGAGAAAATTCACTCCTATTTTCATCACCAAACAAGAACCCACACTAGACAATCATTAATCATCCTGTGAATGAATACCTACTGTGCATCAAAGCTCTGGTTGATGCACATTGCTTTGTTGGAGATCCAACTTCTCCACGTGAACATCTAGATGTTATTCTGGAAGGTTTACCAAAAGAGTTTGATTAGGTTATTACTCTCATTGAGAGTCGTTTATGTGATATTACCATTAAAGAAGCTGAAGGTTGAATTCTTGCACAAGAACTTTGTCATTAGAAGTATAACAAGCAGAGTTCTTCATCTATTGCATTTGTGCCTTCTGTGAATCTTAATCAGACCAATACTTTGAAACACGTGTATTCTGGGGATGGTAATAATCACTCCAATAGTGATTCTCCTTTTGATTCAAACCCTAACTATCAAAACTTAGCTTCATTCACTGATTTTCGAGGTTCCAGTGGTCGAAATGATTGTGGTGGTGGATGTTTTGGTCACGACACTCGTGGTCATGGTGGTCGTAACTCCATTCAATGCCAAGTCTGTTTTAGATTTGGCCACACTACCTTAACCTGTTACAACAGGTTCAACCCACAATATCAAGCTCCAGCACCTGCGAGCACTATTGGTGCTACTTGGTTCTAGAATCCTTCACAATGGCAATCGTTTCAGGCACCTCGTCCTAATTTGAATTCAACTCAATTGTACTATGGTTTCTCACGGTGGCAACCTCAATTTCAGTCATCACAACACTTTACTCGTCCTAGGCAACCTCAGACTATGGTTGCTAACCCTGATCCTACTTCATCCTGACCTGGTTTCCAGATTCAAGAGCTTCATATCATGTTATTAACAATTCTCAGAACATTCAACAAACATCATCCTTTGAAGGTCCTAATCAGATTTTCATAGGCATTGGGCATGGTTTGAACATTATTTTCCTCTGGTTCTTCGAGTTTTCCCTCTCCTCGTAACCCTAGAGGTTCTCTTGTTCTTCATAATCTTTTAGATGTTCCTCATATAACTAAAAATCTTATCAGTGTCAGAAAATTTGCTAATGATAATCGTGTTTACTTTGAGTTTTATGCTAACTGTTGCTTTGTTAAACTTAAAGATTCTAATAAAATTCTTCTTCAAGGTCATGCTGATCCTAATGGACTCTATCAGTTTCCTAGCTAACCAATCTCCTTAGATTCTACATCTACCACAGATGTTTCTCCTTGTAATAATACTATTTCTACTACTTGTACTAGTGGCTTGCTGAACTCTGTTTATACTTAGCACCTTAGATTGGGACATCCAAATTCTTGTGTATTGCAAGTTGTTTGCAAAAAATTATAATATGAAATTTTCTAATAAAAATAAATTACCTTTTTGTTCTGCTTGTTATATAGCCAAAGTTCATCGTTTA
This sequence comes from Pachyrhizus erosus, assembly GCA_026544285.1. NCBI lineage: Eukaryota > Viridiplantae > Streptophyta > Magnoliopsida > Fabales > Fabaceae > Pachyrhizus > Pachyrhizus erosus. The sequence goes on along the minus strand of JAMLFT010000106.1, from coordinate 34,961 downwards.
CCTTCTTTGTCTCAAACTTATATAGTTCTCCTTTGGAACTGGTTTATAGTGATTTGTGGGACCTGCTCCTATGCTTTCTCACAGTAATTTCAGATATTATATGTCTTTTGTTGATGTCTACTCTAAATACACTTGGATATATTTTCTCATAAATGAATCTGATGCATTAACCATTTTCAAACAATTCAAATTGGTTGAATTACAATTTAATAGTTGTACCAAATCTTTACAAACAGATTGGCGGGGGGTGGGGTTTGAATTTCATTCCTTCACTACTTATCTTCAGGATCTTGGCATTGTTCATCAACTTATCTATTCTCACACCCATCATCAGAATTGGGTAGTGGAGCTAAAAATTGACATATAGTAGAGCTTGGTTTATCCCTAATAAGTCATGCATCTCTTCCATTGTTTTTCTGGGATCATGCCTTTGCCACTCTTGTTTATCTCATTAATAGACTTCCTTCAGCACCTCTTCATTTTTCCACACCATATACTGTTCTGTTTCAGACTTCTCCAGATTACAATTTTCTTACGGTGTTTGGTTGTGCCTGTTTTCCATTCCTTAGACTTCAATTCTCACAAACTTGATTTCAGATCCACTGACTGTGTTTTTCTGGGATATTCATCTAGTCACAGATTAGAAGTGTCTATCTCTTTCTGGCCACATCTACATCTCTAAAGATGTCATTTTTAATGAGCATCAATTTCCTGATCCAGATCTATTTCCAACCCCATCATCCTCTTCTACTACTGTTCTCCTCCCATATCTTCTATACTTTTGGTGTCATCTATTTCAGATGCTCCCTTGTGTCTCCACAAGTCACTATCCAGTCTCCTGCTGTGTCCCCCACTGCTGATAATGTTGAGTTGTCTCCTGTTACTTCTGTCTCCTCTCCTGCTGTATCTACTCAGTCCTTTTCTGATCAACAGCTTTCATCTGATGTTTCTGAGCCCCATCTCGGACCTGCAAATGCTCATCCTATGATCACCAGATCAAAGAGTGGTGTTGTTCAACCTCAGACCAATCCCACTCTTCTTCTTGCTCATACTGAACCTAAAAGTGTGAAGCAAGCATTGCAGGATCCTAAGTAGCTTGAGGCTACGCAGGCTGAATTTTCGGCTTTACAAAAAATAACACTTCGACATTCGTTCCTTTACCTCCAAATAGAGTTTCTACAGGCTGCAAATGGGTGTTTAGAGTCAAGGAAAATGTTGATGGCTCTCTAAACAAATATAAGGTGAGGTTGGTCACCAAAGGCTACAATCAACAGTATTGGCTTTGACTTTCATGAGACATTTTCCCCAGTCATAAAACCTGTGAAAATTTGTATAATTCTCACTCTTGAACTTAAATATCAGTGGCCTCAGCTGCAACTGGATGTTAATAATGCCTTTCTGAATGGTTCTCTTCAAGAGGAAGTTCATATATCTCAACCTCCAGGTTTCGAAAGTGATCATAAGTCTTTAGTTTGTAAAATGAACAGAGCTATTTATGGTCTCAAACAAGCCCCTAGAGCTTGGTTTGAACGTCTGAAATCTACCTTGGTGCATCTTGAGTTCGTGACAACAAGTGTGATCCCTCTCTTTTTGTCTACAGTAGCAGTTCTACCACGATTTACATTCTGGTTTATGTGGATGATATAATAATCACTGGCAGCTCATCTACAATGGTTAAGAGTATTATCACTCAGCTTAAATCAACTTTGTCTCTCAAGCAAAACTTGGTAAATTGGACTATTCTCTTGGAATAAATGTTTACAGTTTATCAAATGGGTCCATTCTTCTGACTCAATCTAAATACATTTGTGATTTGTTGACAAAGACAAATATGCTTGAGTCTAAACCTATAGCATCATTGCATCATCTATGGTTTCTAATTGCAAGCTCTCAAAGCATGGTGCTGATTTGCTATGGGATTCCTCTCTTTACAGGTCTGTTGTTGGCGCCCTACAGCATGTCACCCTCACTCATCCTGAATTAAGTTATGCTGTTAATAAAGTTTTCAGTTTATTCTGTCTCTGCTTAAATCTCATTGGGTTGTTGTCAAGTGTATTCTAAGATATCTTAAGGGTGCTTTGCATTATGGGTTACTTATTTGTCCTGCTGTTCCCAATCAGCCTTTATCCATTTGAGCCTTTTGTGATGCTGATTGGGCAGCAGACCTTGACGATAGATAAAAGGTCTACCTCAGGAGCTGCAATTTATCTAGGACCGAATTTGATTTCCTGGTGGTACAGGAAACAGTCTGTTGTTTCTAGATCCAGCATGGAAGTTGAATATAGAAACTTAGCTGCCGCCACAGCTGACACTCTTTGGATTCAAACTTTACTCAAGGAACTTGCTGTCCCTCATTCTACTACTCCTTTACTTTTGTGTGATAATCTGAGTGCAGTTAACATGGCTCACAATCCTATCTTTCATGCAAGAACTAAACACATGGAACTTGATCTCTTCTTTGTTCGTAAAAGGGTTGCTGCAAAACAACTTATTGTTCAACATATTCCTGGTCAAGATCAGTGGGCTGATCAATACTAAGCCTTTATCTTCCAACAGATTCTCTCTTCTATGTGCCAAACTCAATGTTACTGAGCTATTCAGTTTCCCAGCACCCTTGAGTTTGTGGGTGTGGGGGGGGGGGGGTG
>JAMLFT010000106.1:0-32306 GCA_026544285.1 Pachyrhizus erosus | reverse complement strand
GTGTGTTGTTTGGCCGCCTCCCTTGGTTTGGGGGGGGGGGGGGGGCGGGGGGGCGGGGGGAAGGGGTATGAGTTTATAACTCTCCTTTACTGTATTGTAATCATTGTAACTAACCATAGTAACTAAACTCTGGTTACGTTCAACTGTCTTAGTCAGACAGTTATAACAACTATGACTAAGTCTCAGTACTATAAGTACTCTGTAAACAGAGACTCAGTGCCTGATACAAGTCTATCTCATGTAGATTCAAGGTCGAATCCTCTTCAAGAAGAAGGAATTAGCAAAATTTCAATTTCCTTGCTCATGCAACATTCCAACCTGTTCATCAAGCTGATAATAATTCCAGCATTTTGTTTTGTTGTCTTTGCAAAAATAATCACCTGTCCAACGTCTCCAACATCCTTGAATTGCCTTTACAACCATGTTTAGTGGAGTCCAAATTATATTTCTTGTGTTCCATTTATGAAGAGTTTATATGTAACAAGCTCAAAGTTTAGTAAGCTTTAGCTTCACGAGTAGTGTCAATAACTACATTAGTTCATGTATCACATGTTAAACACATTTGAAGTTCATTGGAATTACAACCAAGCCTTTTCCCACTAGATGGAGTCAGTTATATGGATCAAACAATGTCATATCAGGGATTCTCCATACATGCCCAAATGATGGTGATTGGTGAGACTCTAGCATCTTTTCTACAATAGATGCTACCGCAACTTTTTTCCCTAATACGTTCATTCTTAATCCTATCTTAATATGTTCACTCATACAATGCAATATTCTCATCTTTGCTACACTGGGTTTTTTCTCTTGTTGGTTTTCCATAGCTCGGTATTCGAGTTATTAGGAATTAGTGTCTAGAAAATAGCTCCTGCTTATTCTTAGCCTTGAACATTGTATCATGAAGTGTGCATGTGCGTATCTATATATGTGTGTAACTGCCTTTTCACTCAAGCAATAATCACACTATTTCTCTTTCTCATTTCCTCAATATGTCCCATGAGGCTATATGTGCTAGATAACTGAAACTTAGGATTCCTTCACACCAAACATCTTCAAGGAAATAATCTCAATTTATTCTAGCAATCACTTCTCTTGTTACTCAAAAAAATTCTATCATAATATCTGAACACACATGTAAATGAATGTTTAAACAAAAGTTCAAAAATATATACCATGTATGCGCTAATGCTAGCACTTCAATCCGATTAATTGTTAACATATTAGTTTTTGCATTTTGTGAGGGTGGGTCGTTCTACCTAAATAAATAATAAGAAAAATATATCATTTGGTTTAGGAAATTTCATAGATTTATGAAATCAGCTATTATACTATTACTAAATAGTGCAATAAAAAAAGGAAATATTATGTTAGCCATATTCAAATTATTAAATACAAGTACACAACAAGAAAATAGATGATGAATTGATAGTGTAAAATAGTTTTTACACTATTATCCAATCATAAATCACTATTTATGATATATTTGTTGACTTTTACAATAACTGTAGTTTCTAATTGGTTGATTGTGTAAAAATTGTTTACACTGTAAGTATAGGTGATGTATTTCCTCGTTCCAGAAACCACCGTAGGACCTTTCATGGTTGGAAATCACAAAATTGGACCCAAATTTGACGTTTTATTAAGGAACAACCATATCTCATACTCACACCTCGGAATTGAGTAATTCTAAAACGAGATGAAAGATCTCTTTCTAAACTATGAAACAGACTCAAAAATCACCAAAAAAGGCCTTGTAGTTTGAGATATGACCTGATGTTAGTAGAGACAAAATTTGAGTAATTTGTAGAAGAAAAGGAAAAGAAATAGATTGAGGCAAGAGAATGGAAAGAACAATGCCACAATTCCCAAGGAATGATAAGTTGAGGAAGTTTCACCACTTTGAATTAGGAAATTCAAAGATAAGAACCAAGGGTAGTTCCTAAGAACCCAGAGAGGGTTTTCTCTCACAAATCTTCAAGCTTCATTCCAAATGAGAGTCAAACCTGATTACAAAGTTAACATTTGGCCTTTTTATACTACTAACCTAATGGCTAACAAGGTACGTTACTAAAGGCTCAAACACAAGCTAAAAACATTGCTGAAAACATAAATGGCCAAATAAAAGCCCAAATTACATAAAACTCCTATTCTAATAATGGGCTCCACTTTAAGCTCCTCTAGTAGCTTTCTAGTCCTCTATCAATATGACCATTAAACTCTTATGCAAATCAAAGATGGTTAAAAATACTTCCATTTTAAAGTTCTATTTCTTATATAGAGGACAAGGAAATATGAATGTTTCCACCTGTTGTGGAAGCAGGCCACATGAATTGCTTTCATTTAGATGCCAGTGAAAACATAATTTACAGCACATATTTAACTAGATTCACAGCCATACCAAGACAAGAAATATATCCTACCTTTGGATGAACTGCTAGTGCCACATCACCAAATAAAGTCTCTGGTCGTGTTGTAGCCACAGTCAAGTAATCACTCCTACAAAATGAGTAATCTCTAAAACATATGCTAACAGTAATTCAAAATCTCCACAAGGTGCATCCACAGAAAATAAATCTCATTTCAACATATGAAAATAAAAAAACATCTACACACATAATCAAAATTCAAATGGAAAGATGATGATACCAGTCTTTTTTTCATCACTACAATAGACATTAAAGACAAAAGATTTCCAATTCATGCATTCTGGTGTGATGATCAACAAACATTTCACCTACAAGCAGAAATATAAAAGGCATAGACACAGATTTCTGTGTTTAACAATCTGAAATTTTCAAGCAAACTGAAGAGTTAATAGAGCGACTTAAATGGTGATAGGAAACCAGACTCAATGGGGAAGCCCCATAAGGTCCATGCCCACAGGCCTAAGAACTAAGGCCCACTTTAGAAGTTGCACAGACGGATATTGGAGGAGAATTAGTTATGGAGAGAGACAGAGAATACTGATTCTGTTATATAGGAGGAGAAGAATAGTGTAGGGATATGGGGAAATGAATTCTGTAATTGGAGTCCAGAGTAAACTCAGACTTGGGAGGACTGCATCCTCTTTTCTTTTTTTGCACTGATACATTTTTTTCCTACATGATAATATAAATACAGCTACTGACTGGAATTTTTCCTATCAAATGGCCTCTTCAACAAGACTTTTGTTAAGAATTACAGCTATGCTGCCCTACAAATTCAATGGACAGCACATGCTTATATAATTAAAAATTCATACTCATACACAAAATGCTCAAAAATTAAAAGAAAAAGAAAAAGGTGAAAAATCTTGACTTGTTCATAATTAACAACAAAAAGTTATAGGTAGATGACCAAACAAAGGATGCCATGACTAACAAAAGAGAGAGAGAAAAGGGAATGAATGGGTTTGGGTCTTTGGGAGATAGATGACCAAACATAAGACCTCAGATACTCAAGCTAGAAAGACAATAAACAGAGAACATAGACTAATGGGATAAAGAGAATAAGAGAAAACAGGAAAAACAAGAACTGAGTAAAGATACAAAAACACAGAAAACATAGACTTATGACAATAAGAACAACAAGAACAAGATTACAAGAAACAACTGGAAATAAAAAAAAAACAAAAATAAAAAACTGAGAATGAGAAGAGATAAGTAAAAAAATGCTGCTATGTGGGTTGCCAGAGTCACCAGAGGGTCACAAGGTAGGAGAGGAGACAACTGAGACATGATATTTAAGAACTTTGAAAGGGTTTTCTACAAGCTGAAGCACATTTTTATCCAAAATCTCATAATTACCTCCATAAAATGCCCCTCTAATGGTAATATTGGAGGCCATCTAAGGATTTTGAACACAATCAGCATAGTGATGCTAAAGCACTGTGAAATGCTGCTATCGCATCCCCTACAGTGAAGTGTGACGCTGTGACAGTGCATATAGCAGCAAGGGGCTGCTATAGCGAGTTATTGACAACTCTACTATATTTGAATAAAATCTTATCAAAACATGAACTTAAAGGTTGCTTCAGACAAACATTGAATAAGTTAAGGAAGCATCCACTATGTACCTTCCGGCAACACGATACTTGATATAATACAGATATCCAGATTCTTCTGAATATTCAACTTCCTAAGCATAAAAGGAAAGGTTCAATCTGAACATTCAAGAAACAACTAAGTAGTAACAACTAACAAGAGTACAGCATAATCCAAATGAAAAGTTACTTACCAAGTCAGAAACAGCAGTTTGTAGAGTAGGTGACCAGTTTACCATATATGAACCTAAAGCAAACAGAAGCCAAAGAGATTTACATCGTATAACATGTACACGTGTATAAAATTCAACATTTAACAGGTGCTGAATTGGAAGTCACTCAAAGCCAGAGTTTGCATCATTAGGAGTAAAGAATAAAGTTAGCTTCTAAAGTGATAAATTACTTCCAGGAAATATCTTTGAAAAGAGAACCCTAAACCCTAAACATCAAGTTGATATAAAAAAAATACTGGACTCTTAGCAGAGTAAATAGATTTACAACATCCTCTTTGTCATCTCCTGAGCAGCATGTTGTATGTTATGCCTATAAAAACAACTTTTGGAATTTAACGACAAATTCATTCAGAAAAAGATAATACAAAACAGAGGATACATAATTTTCCTGGATCAACCAAAGAAAAAACAGAAATTTGCGTTGATGGAAACACTTACCTGGTATTTAAAATTCAAACATTAAAAACAGAGTTGAGTTGTCAATAACTTCAACTACCAAAACCAAATTAAATTTTTCTCTTGGAATTAAAGGGTTTAAATAAGGAAGGAGAAAAGGAGAGAATAGACGCTCAAAATAATCTTTATATATATAAAGTAAGTCTTGTGGAACCCTAACTTTTTTCCCACCTATTGTATGGGCACAAATGACTTTTCTAATGGAGACTCCATGTCTGTGTACTGACTTTTCATATGAAGACTCCACTGACTTTTGACGATAACTTTTTTTTATAAAACCATTAGCAAGTTAGCCTACAGTTCAACTCCTCTAAATATAACTTTTCTGTTTCTTGTCCACTCTATTATACACAAACAATATGTTATGTCAGATTTAATTTTCATTTTTACTATCATTTTATTTGCAAATTTTAAAATTAAATTAATATGTATTTTGATATTAAACCATATCTTTGTAGAATACAAATATCATAAATTGAAAAAAAAATTAAAATTAAGATAATAGTTATGAAATTCCCTATATGATATTTTTATGAAATATAAAATATTAAATTAAAAATATCTTAAAAATAATGATAATATAAAACTTATTTTGTTGGCAACGAAAATACATTGTAACATCATAATATATATTTGAATATTATGCTTGACAAATTAAAAGTTAATTTAATGAAAAAGTATTTAATGATCTTTTGTCCCATGTATTTATTTTACCTTCATTTATGTTTTTACTTTCTCTTCAAATTTAAATAAATAAATAAATAAATAAACTAACAATGATATTGAAGAGTTTGTAACTGTATTACATACGTTTAATGTTTTTGGATCTTTTGTATTCAATATTATTAGAATGTGTTGCTCTTTTCTCATTCTCATCACTTTAAAAGAAGAAAACTTCAATGAAAATCTTAAAAGGTTTGATAATATTTTTTAAAAGGTTTAGATAAGTGAAAAGCTAATGGGAAACAAATTATGTGTATACTTTGAAGAAATTTAATTGTAATGAAATTCTAATTAAAAAGGTAAATTTGATCGATGTTGAGATTGTCCCAAATGAAGTGAATTTGATAAAAAAAAAAATTGGTAGTCATATAGTTTAACTAATTATTATAATGTATGTTCAACATAAAATAATTCTCATGTATTAGTATGATATTAAATCAGTATGGTGTATTATGATGTGATACAAAATACTAAGCACTGACATATTTATGAACTAGGTTCTTAAACTAGGATAAGATCATACAAACCAGGAAATATAAAGAAATATGCCAACAACTCTTAAAAGGATCATCTAAGATACCCTAAAATATTCTAAGATACAATAAAGATATCAACTCCTATATTATAAATATAAGTCATCATTCTTGAACATGAGCACTTCTCCTATTATACTTTCTTTCTCCTTATTTAGCACTTATTTTTATATATCTTTTATAAATTCTCAAATTAATAATTTTATAAATTTTCAATTTACAATAAGATTTCTTTACAATAAAAAAAATCTTTTAGGTTAAAATTTTAAATTTTAAAATTTCAAATCTTAAATTGAATTATTTTTAAATTTTCCTTTTTATGTTAAAATGTTTCTTTTAATCCCAAATATACCAATATTTTGAAATTTTCCTCTTCACCCCTCAATCTGAGCTACTTATATTTTGGCTAAAATATAATTCTAGTTCTCCTATTTTCTGCAATCCACAATTTTGGCCCCTTCATTTTAAAATAGAGACATTTAGTCTCCCAATTTTTCAAAATCAATTATTTTAGTCCCATCATCCAAATTAAAGTGTTGACCATTAATTTTTTAATGTTGACTCTTACATGGCACAATTTTAGTGACATGGCATAAGATGATTTGTTTTTTTATTTTTTAAAGGTTGAATAGATAATATACTCTAATATATATTTAATAAAAAATAAACAAAATGTAAAACCTTGTTCCACTTCTTGAAACCCCAACCTCCATCACTACTCCTCCTTCTCCCACTTGGACTTCCAAATCTTCAATTAGGTCTCCGCATCGAAGGTTCCAAACTTACACCGCCATGTGAATCAACCACACCATGAAGCTTTGAACCCAAGTCGACAAGCTCAGCAGCCAAAACCCTACCTAGATCGACAAGTGCCCCTCCACATCAAGCCAAAGTTCCTCCCCAGCAACACCTCTAGCATTTGCATCCTACCTAGAATGACAATTTTGTCTTCCACATCACAACAAAGTCTCTAGCTCACAACACCTCCAATGTATGTATTGCCATCTACATCGTTGGCACCTTCCGTGACCACCTTGTCAACAGCATGTGGTTCCTTATTAGCAACATGCTCTCCTCCAATGCTAATGACATGATGTCATGCTTCAGCACCTTCCAGATCAAATGCTAGTTGGGAGGTTCCACAGCATCATGAACATTAGGGCCAAGGTGATGGATGGATCTAGCTTCCTCACACTGGAGAAGATCTCAACAATAAGGTATCTTGACCTCATGGGAGAGAAGATATGACACTATCAAAAAGCAATCTCACCATCCATGATAAGAGGGTGTTAGAGAGTCACAATGCTTAGAATATTTCTCTCATAAATTCTATGGACATGGTTTTTAATGCCAAAGTGGGTTTCTCAAATTTTTTATAGTTTTTTAATTTTTTTTTTGTTGGATGTAGTGGTAGGGGAGTTGGCTTGTTTTTCTCTATGGTTGATCCTTTTGTTAAATGGCAGTTCAACAATATTAATGAAACTCTATCAATGGACACAATAGCTTTTTAATTCCAATTTGTTGAGCTTTTCTTTTAAAAAATTTAGGTAGCTCAATTTTATGAGAGAAAAAAAGTGGGTTAAAAGAGCTTTTAGAAAAAAAATTGCATATGTTGTTGAATTTTGGGTAGATATTTATATTCAATTATGGAAGAACATAGAATTTTCCCATCAAATAAAAGTAAATATTACTTGATTCTAAAACACTAAATATTAAGTTTGTTCAAACAAGATAAAGTAACAATAATTAGCTTTTCAATAATAATAAAATATATAAATTGGGTTCCTTAAATATTGAAAGTTGACATTTTTAGTCTCTCATTGGTGCAAGAGGCTCTTAATATACCTTATAAGGGGAGAAAGGACAAGTAAATAGGAAAGGGATCAAACATGTTACGATAGATTGACACTCACAATTCATACCCCATAGTTTAATCAACAAAACTTACTCAAGGAAACAATTTATTAATAAAGAACATTTACTCTTTCAATCTCAAGAGTTTATGCACAAAAGGATTTTCATGATCACATTCACATTTCATAATGGAATGATTAAAATGATGTTACTTATCGTATGGGAGCCAAATTGGTGTCAAGTGTAAATCAAACCTTTTAAGAACCAAAATAGATGTTTATTGGTTTGTTATCTCCTTTCTTTCTTAGTGAAAAGATGTTCAATTGTTCATGTCCACATTTCTCTCCCCTTGTCTCTCTCTCCACTCCTTGCTCTCTCTCAGGTCATCTCTTTTTAAGTAAAAGGGAATTGAAACTTGCTAAATAACTTCTACTTTACTTTAAAAGCTCTATCTAGATTAGTAACTTTGTTTAGAGTGAGTTGTAGCTTTTTAAGCCAAAAGAAAAAGTAGGCTAAACACTATGTGCATGCATGTTTGGAAGAGTTTTTCTTAGGGAAATAATTGCTTATTTTTCAAGAACTCTCACAAAACTGTTTTGGAAGAGCACTTTTTAGGGAAACAAATGCTTATTTTTCAAAAGGCTCTCACAAAAGAAGGTAAAACAAGCAATTATTTCTTCAAAATAAGCTTAACCAAACACACCAAAACAAAGTGTAAATGAAATATATTACATAATGTAACTTCAATTTATACCTTGATAAACCAAACCTTTCTCATGAAGTCTAACAAATGCCTCAACTACAGCTTCTGCAAAAATTATAAAGCAAGGTCTCAGTATAAATTTCAGCATGAGTAAACAAATTCTAACAATACAACAATGTTGGATTTACATTGATGAGAATAATTTAGGTAAATTTAACAGACATTGGAAAATAATAAGAATAGCACTAAATGAAAACAGTTTAAAACAGCTCCAATTATCTTGATTTGTATCACCATCAGCATAATTTTTCCAATAAGAGCCCATACACTTTCTAGGTTAGCTAGAGTTCTAATTAGTAGAAAACTGTCTTACGACTTAGCTGTTCATCAAGTGTAAAATGCTCTCTAGACCAATCACAAGAAGCACCAAGTCTCTTGATCTGATTTGTGATAGTTCCACCATATCTGAATGAAATAGACAAATAATATGAGAAGGATGGATGAAGAAGATAACAATATATCAATGAACAAACGGTTTTACAGAAAGTAATTTAATTGTGAGCAACATCTAGTTCTGCAAAACACAGAACATTCATGATTCATCCTATTGTGTTGATTATAGTTGAACCTTGATATTTGCTGAAAATGCTTGAGTAATGAAACATGCAGCAACATCTCCTATTTATAATAATTCAGATTCAGATTGAAGTACATTTAATAGGTAAACAGAAAATGTAACTCCCTAGAATAATGATGGGCCACTATACATGAATCTGCCATTTAGCTTTCCTAGATATTAATTCCTTAGAAACAGCTTCCAAAACTCCCCCTTAAGCTCTGAATAGAAAAATTATGACTAAGTATATGAAGAATACTTACAGTTAAAGGCAAACAACCAAGCTCAATCATCCTCTGTACCTAGTGTCTCAATAACTTGCATCTCTCAAAAGAGTCAAGGTCCATGGGTAATTGATTCAGATGCTTCTAATCACATTTCTAGTAATGATTCTTTATTCACCTCGATGTCCTCTTCAAAATTTCCTCACTTAAATACCTTAGAAAATGGTGCTAAGGTTACCTCCAACTGTGTTGGTCAAGTTTCTCTTTCTCTTTCTCTTTCCCTAAACTTTAAATTAGTCATGTATATACCTAATTATCCCTTCAATTTGATCTCTATAAGTCAGTTGACTCGATCTTTAAATTGTTTAGTAACATTTGACACTAATTCTTTTGTCATACAGGTACTTGGTATAGGTCGTTTGATTGGTGTAGGATATGAATCAAGAGATTTTTATTATCTAGAAACAAGTCTCTTTGTCTCTGGTTTGGCAACTTTATCTCCAAAGCTTTTGCAAGACCATCTAGGTCACTCAAGTTTAGCAAAATTGAAGAAAATGGTTCCAAGTCTCAACAAACTACTGATGTTAAATTATGGATAATGTCAATTAAGCAAACATGTCCAATCTTCTTTTCCTAAGCAAACTAAAAAAAAATGTAGCTCAATTTTTTCTACCATTCATCCAGATATTTTTGTTATATTTATTAATGAATATTCTCGATCATGATGAAAACTCAAGTTGGCCTATCGCTCTTAAGAAAGGTATTTAGTATACTTAAAATCCTTATCCGATTTATTTTTTTGAGTTATAATCATTTATCTCCTTCATAATTCTCTTTTGTTTCCTCTTTATCTTCCCTTACTATCTCCAAGAATGTTTATAAAGCACTTGATCATCCTAGATGGCCATGATTGTTGAAATGGAGGCTCTTGAACAAAATAGTACATAGAAGTTGGTTCCTCTTCTTCTTGGGAAGAAAGCGGTTAGTTGTCAATGGGTATATGCTATGAAAGTTGGTCTTATTGGTGATGTTGACCACCTTAAGACCTGATTAGTAGTCATCAATGTTGTTAAATAGTAGCCATGGTGCCCCCATGGCATGGTGGGTTTTTTGCCAACCACCATAGGTAATTTGTGAAGGGAGACCAGTCATAGCGGCACCATAAGCCACAATGGCATGTTTATATGACAGAATTTTGGCCTTCCACGATGTCCGCCATTCACCATTAATAACATTGGTAGTCATGGGCCACACCCATATATATGGTTTTACTTATGCGAATATATTCTCTCCATTAGCCAAAATCATTGTTGTTTGGCTCTTTCTTGCCATGGTTGTTATCCGTCATTGGCCACTTTAATTAGACATCAAAAATATATTTCTTCATGATGAATTTGAAGAGAAAATTTATATGGAGCAACCTCCAAGGTTTGTTGATCAGGGAGAATTAGATCCAGTTTGTAAAGTTTGTTGATCTCTCTATGAGCTTAAACAATCACCAAGAGCTTGGTTTGGAAAATTTAGCCATATTGTGAAGAGTTTTAGGATGAAACACAGTGAAGCAAATCATTCTATTTTTAATGTCACACTTCCCCTAGAAAATATGTTTATCTGGTTGTTTATATTGATAATATCATTACAGGGAATGGTGCTGCTAGAATCTCCTAGCTAAAATGACATTTATTCAGTTACTTTCAAACCAAGGATCTTGGCTGCCTGAAATTGGTATAAAGGTTGTTTGATTCAAGGAAGGTATTGTTATTTCACAAAGAAAGTATGTTTTGAATATTTTGAAAAAGACAAGCATGACTGATTGTAAGCCCATTGATAGTCCCATGGATCGAAATTAGAAGTTAATGGCAAAACAAGGTGAAGCATATTTAGATCCAAAGAGGTATAGAAGATTGGTGGGAAAACTCAGCTACCTCACAATTACCAAGCATTATATTTCCTTTGCAGTGGGAGTCACTAGTGAACTCATGCAAGCTCCTAATATTGATCACTGGAATGTTGTGATTCACATTCTTAGGTATATCAAAAATTTCCAAAACATGGATTGTTTGAGAATAAAAAAGATACTCAAATTACTAGGTACTTTGATGTTGATTGGGCAAGATCTCCTATAGACGGGCATTCTACTACATGATATTGTGTATCCATTATAGAAAATGTTGTCTATTGGAAAAGCAAGAATTAGAATAATGTTACTTAGTCTAGTGCAAAAGCATAATATATGGTTATGGGCTTAGTGACATGTGAATTGGTGTGGATCAAACAATTCCTTCAAGAATTCAAGTTTTGTGAAACTTAGCTGATGAAGTTGTATTGTGATAACCATATAGCTCTCCATATTGCCTTTAACATAGTGTTTCATGAGAGAACTAAACACAAAGATTGACTGTCATTTTGTAAGGGAGAAGTTGCAGTCTAAGGAGATTAGTACTGAATTTGTCATCTTAAATAATCAACTTGCAAATATTTTGACTAAATCCATAGGAAGACCTTAGATTCAATTTATATGTTCCAATCTTAGAGCATACAATTTATATGCTCTAGCTTGAGCAAGAGTGTTAGATTAGCTATTTGGTTTGTCTTACTATATACTTTTAAAAGTTGATTTTTGGTATACCATCCTATGACTGAGCAACTTTAATACCAAGAAAGTGCTCTTTCAATTGAGAAATTTTAGCAAAATAATTTCCTACAATGACTATATCATTAACATAGACAATCAAAGAAACACATTTTCCAAGATAAGTGTGAAAATAAAACATAGATGATTTGCTCAATAACATTATTGCCCAAAATTATGCACAACAAAATAGACCAACCTAGTGGAAATGGGATTAGTTGGGTGCCAAATAGAAGTTCCAAATAGAGGTTGGCAAGCTCAACCGTGGATAATTGTCCCTAATTCAAATCTATTCTTATATTTGGTCAAGGTCCTTGAAGTTTTCTTCTGTAACAACTTTTAGTTTTGTCGTTGAAGTGTGTTATTAAATGATAACCTGACAACCTCTAAGACCACCACATGTCATTTAAAAATATATAAAAAATAAAATTTTAATAACTGACATATAGCGATATCAAATGCTGTCACATTATTATTTAACCACATACACTAATAACAAAAACTAAAAGTTGTAATGAAAAAAAAAAAAAAACTTAAGGACCTTGACCAGTCAAATAATTGTTCAAAGAATAAAATTCAAAATTTGAAAAAATTCAAGGACTAAACTTAGTTATCCCTAAAATATAATAGTATTAAAAAATATAAAAACTACAAAGCATAATATATAATATAATACATTAAATAATAATAATAATCTAAATAAAGCACCATACATGATATAATAATTATAAAAACTGAATAAAACAATATAAAACATAAAATAGAATACATTAAATAATAGTAATAACACTATAAATAATATAATAAGAAGAAATATATATAATAAGTAAAAAAAAATATAAAATACTATTAAACAAGTACATACATTGTTATATAATACAAACTATATATATGTAAGAATCTAGAATATATACATATATATATATTAAAAAATTTCAAAATAAATACCAAAAAAAATAGCGATCATCTAGCTACTGCTATCCTGCTATAGCATTTTTGAGAGGTGGCCACTTCACACCGTTATTTGCTATAGACTAATATGGATAAAATAAAGGCTTAATTATCTTTTTTGCCTCATACGTTTCACAATCTCACAAATTTCACCCCAAAAGAATTTATGTTGCGAATTTTCCACTCAATTTACAAAATATCATAATTTTTTTTTTACTTGGAAAAATCACCACAATTAGGACAATTTTGTGGCAATTTTTTCTTTAAACCACCACAATTAAGACAATTGTGTGGAAATTTAAAGGGAAAACTACCACAATTAAGACAAATCATGACATTTGTAAATTGGCGGAAAAAATTCGTGAAAAATAAATTTCTTTAGAGGCAAAATTCATGAGATTGTAAAACTTGAGGCAAAAAGTGCAATTCAACCTAAAATAAAAATAAAGAGATCCTTAATTAATGTATCATATCTAAAATATCATTATCATAATTAATAAAATAGATCTAAAATCGAGATTCTAATATTTGGATCTTATTAATATAGTAAAAGATATAAAAAACAAGGTAAACTAAAATAAACCAAGATTCAAATAAAGAGATATGATAATCCTAATTAGTTGTCTACATCACATTCCTGTAAGACTATATTATTATGGAAGTGGAACTAGGTTATTAGGAGTTGAAATTAAGGATTGATTGTATCTGTTGTATGTTGTCTTTCTTAGCAAACTAAATTTTTTATACATTCAAGAGGAATGCAGCTAGGTAGTACAAAAGGAAGAAGAAAACAGACTGGCACACTGCATAGTAGTGTTGCAATCTGGTACAGTCTACAGACAAAAGGCAAAGTTACTGATACATACAAGACAAAATACATATAAAAGGATAAAAGAAAATAGAAAAACATATATAAACATTTAATACTCCCCCTCAAGCTGAAGCATATAGGTAGTATGCTCCAAGCTTGGAACATATGAATTGAATCCAAGACTCTCTTAAAGATTTAAACAAAATGTCAGCAAACTGATCATTTGAACTAATAAATTCAGTGTTGATCTTCTTAGACAATAACTTCTCCCTCACAAAATGACAATCAATTTCTATGTATTTAGTCCTCTCATGAAATACTGGATTAGAGGCAATGTGAAGGGTTGTATGATTGTCACAATACAGTTTCATTTGTTGAATTTTACAAAACTTCAGTTCTTGAAGGAGTTGTTTGATCCACACTAATTTACAAGTGGCTAAAGCCATAGTTCTATATTCTGCTTCTACACTAGATCGAGCAACAATGCACTGTTTCTTACTCTTCCAAGAAATAACATTTCCACTAATGGAAACACAATACACTATAGGAGAACCTGCCCAATCAGCATCGCAGTATCCAAAAATTAGAGTATTACCTTTATCCTCATATAATAGTCTTTGTCCTAGAGTCTTTTTGATATACCTAAGAATACAGATGCCAACATTCCAGTGATCAACATGAGAGGCTTGCATGAACTAACGAACTACTCTAACAGCAAAGGAAATATCAGGTCCAGTGATTGTGAGGTATGAGTTTCCCCACCAATCTTCAATACCTCTCTAGATCTGAGTATGGTTTACCTTGTTCTGACATTAATTTTTGGTTTGAATGCATGGGACTCTCAATGGGTCTACAATTTGTCATTCGTGTCTCCTCCAAAATGTCCAACGCATACTTTCTCTAAGAGATAACAATGTCTTCCTTGAATTATGTCACCTCTATACCAAGAAAGCATTTAAGGCAACCCAAGTCCTTTGTCTAAAAGTGACTAATTAAATGTTGCTTCAGTTGAGAGATTCTAGCAACATCATTTCTTGAGATTACTATATCGTCGACATAAACAACTAGATAAACACATCTTACAGAAGATGTGTGACAATAAAAAACAGAGTGATATTCTTCAGTGTTCTTTATCCCAAAACTTTGCACCACATGACTAAATTTTCAAAATCGTGTTCTTGGAGACTGTTTAAGACCATAAAGAGAGCGGCAAAGTTTGCAAACTAGATCAGACCCCCCCCCTAAGCAACAAATCTAGGAGGTTGTTCCATATAAACTTCTTCCTCCAACTCACCGTGAAGAAAGACATTTTTAATGTCTAGTTGATGGATAGACCAATGACGAATAGTAGTCATGACAATAAAGAGGCGAACAATAGTGATCTTAGCCACAGGAGAGAAGGTGTCACCATAGTCAAGACTTGGAATTTAAATGTAGCCTTCAGCCACCAACCTAGCTTTAAGGCAATTAACCTCACCATTAGGGCCAACTTTGATAACATAGAACCACCTGCAACTGTTTTCTTCCAAGGCAAGAGAGAAACTAGATCCCATGTACCACTATGCTCAAGAGCATACATTTCAATAATCATGGCTTGTTGCCATCTTGGATGATTAAGTGTTTCGTCAACATTTTTAGGAATGGGGGACGAAGATAGAGATGAAAGGAAACAACAACATGAGGGAGATACACAATGATAATTCAAAAAATTATAAATAGGATGAGGGTTTCAAGTGGAACGAATATCTTTTCTAAGATCAATTGGCCAACCTGAAGGTCATCAAGAGGTGATGAGGAAGAAGGATCCCATGATAGGTACATTTGATGAAGGACATGAAGCATGAGAATCATCGTGTACTATGGGATGGTCTATCGATGTCCTACGCTAATATACAATGAGAGGAGATGAAGAGAATTCTACTTGATCATCAGGTGACAAGTGTGGTTGAATGGTTTCTTGATGATGGGTCTCACAAGTTAGAGGAATCATTGGACTTAAGGATGGAATGGATAATATTTGTTGGATAAAATTCAGGTCTGGCATGAAGGAGGAAAATAATAAAGTTTCTTCAAAGAAGGTTACATATGCAAACATGTAATATCTCTTAGTAGTTGGAGAGTAGCATTTGTATCCCTTTTATAGACGTTAATATCCAAGAAATACACATTTGATAGTTCTTACAAAAAGTTTATCAAGACCTAGAGAAACATCATAAACAAAACACGAAGACCTTAGGAGATATGATATAAAGGTTCATTTGAACAAATGATTGAATAAGGAGTTTTATTCGCAACAGATGAAGACGACATTCTATTTATTAAAAAACAAGTCGTGAGAATTGCGTCACCCCAATGACATATGGAAACATTTTCACTAAGCATCAAGAGGCGTGTAGTTTTCACTAAATGTTGATTCTTTCTTTCTGCGATTCCATTTTGTTATGGTTTGTGAGGACAGGTAGATTAGTGTAAAATACCTTTTGAGGACAAAAAAGAAGAAAGATCATCAGAAAAGTATTCTTTAGCACTATCACTTCTAAGAGTTTTGATAGTTTTCCTAAATTAGTTCATGATTTCATTGAAGAAAAATATGAAAATAGGCAAAAGTTCATATCTGTCTTTCGTTAAAAATATCAAAGTATATCAAGAACATTCATCTATAAATGTAACAAAATATCTTAAACCAAAGAATGTAACATGACTTGATCCCCAAAAGTCTAAATAAATAGTAGAAAAACTTAAGTTACATTTCGTTTCAGTTTGTTTAGGAAAATAAGATCTAGTATGTTTGTCTAACTAACATGATCCACAATCTAACATCAGAAGATGATTGAGACTAGGAACCATCATCTTTAATTTTGCTAAACTAGGGTGACCTAAACGATCATGTAAAAGCTTTATGATTGATGTCCTACGTCAATCAAACGACCCGTACCTCGTTCTTGTATGATAAAGGAATCAGCATTAAATGTTACTAAGCAATTTAAGGAACGAGTTAGTTGGCTTAAAGATATCATATTATAGGGACAATTAGAGATGTACAAGACAGAATTTAAATTTAAAGAAGAAAAAAAGATAGACTTGGCCAACTCCTTGAGATACAATTTTCGAACCATTGCCTAAGGTAACCAAGTGAGGAAACTATGATGGAGATATAGATGAGAACAAAGAGTACTGCTAGAAATATGGTCAGAAGTAACTAAATCGACTATCCAAGGACTTTGACCTTTCACAAATTGAAAAATAGACTGTTGAGATACTTAGCATTGAGGATGACTGATCTTGGTTGCTAGATTTTAGCTTCAAGTATTCTTGATACTATTCATTAAAAAATTGTACTGTAGATTCCTCATAATTAGATACATGCGCAAACTTATTGGAAAAACCATACAAAGAGTAGCAAGTGTCTTAGGTATATCCCATTCTCTTGTATGTGTATTGAGGACGTCCACCTCTACCACCACATCTTTCTTTGTGACAACGACCTCCTCTTCTACGAGTAGCCACCATTGTAAAGGTTTCAATAGTTTCAGTAGTACTCTCATTTTTCACCACAATAAGAATACATGAGTCTGGTGACTAGATTGTCCATGGAAGGAATTTCATGACCAGTTAGAATTTTATCATGGACATTATCGAAATCTGAGTGCAAAGTCCGCATAGTGTGAACCATATATAGTCTATCAAGTTTTTGTTTTATCCCCTCTAAGGAATCAGCTTCTAGGAACATCTTCAATTCTTCTACTATAGTTTGAACTTGAGCCACATGTGAGATCATATATCATGATCAGTCTATTTGAGAGAAGTCAATTTATTTGCTGAGTCATACAGCCGTTGAATATCATTAGCAAAAATATTTTGAGTTTTCTTCTAAAAGGCACAAGTTTTGAATGTTCTAAATGTCCCTTAAATTTTAGGTTCAATTGACTACCATAGCACTACACAAAGCTGGAAATCAAGTTGCTACTACTAAATCTAAATTTCACGCAGTATCATACTAGCTTCTTTCTCTAGATGATTCTAGTATCCTTGACCAAGGAATCACAGTTCGCTAGAGGTTGATCATAAAAGATTATTTTTACTTTCTCTATGATAATGGTGGGAGTTCTAGAGATAGAGAGAACTGGTCTTGAAATACCAAGTCCTGCTGGTCCAGTGATAGCCATGCATGCAATAACCATAGAATGCAGGGAGAAAGGTACCATAAAGGAAGTAGACTAGCCAAACAGCCTTGGATGTTAACGGAAAAAGGCTAAACAGACCTCAAATGGAAAGAGAAGGCTTCAATGAGTGGTGGTGGTGTCGTGAAGAGATTCTGATGTTGTCTAGCCGG
Organism: Pachyrhizus erosus; assembly: GCA_026544285.1. Taxonomy (NCBI): domain Eukaryota; kingdom Viridiplantae; phylum Streptophyta; class Magnoliopsida; order Fabales; family Fabaceae; genus Pachyrhizus; species Pachyrhizus erosus. The sequence goes on along the minus strand of JAMLFT010000106.1, from coordinate 14,213 downwards.
CACATGAAACGCACACACCTAACTAAGCAAGGAACAAAGACGTTGTGTGGAGGTGCATGAAGAGGTGGTTTAACGTGGTATTAGTCGGGTTAGGTTGCACTTAATGAGGTGATCCTACCCCTAGATTCTGCTTTGAGATGGACGACAATAGACGATGGCATACAGCAGCAGACAGCACGCGAACAACGGCAGACAGCACGGCACACAAACAGTGGCAGACTACAAGGCAGGATCGTTCCCACTTTGATACCAAGTTGAGATTAAGGATTGATTGTTTCTGTTGTATGTTGTCTTTCTCAATAAACTAACTTTTATATACATTCAAAAGGAATGCAGCTAGGTAGTACAAAAAGAAGAAAAAAGACTAGCACACTGCATAGCAGTGTTGCAGTCTGCTACAATAGCTAGTCTACAAACAAAAAGCAATGCTACTGATACATACAAGACAAAATACATATAAAAAGATACAAGAATATAAGAAAGCAGATAAAAACATTTAACAGGAGGAAAGTATAGCCTAGATTTAGATGAAAATGGGCATTCCAAAGATGACGTTTTAGACAGATTCTTATCTATTAACATTTATCCTCTTATATAATTCATACATCAATGTTTATACAATATTCCAGATTCTAATCTCTAGTATTATAGGAAATTATGAGATTTTGCCCAATCTACTTCTATTGATATGGGCAATCCATTGGCTGTTCAAGAACAAAAAGTGTAGATGGAAGAAAAATAAGCAAGGATATGAAGATATACTTCTCTTTCCACTGCCAAACCCTTTTTGTGAATTCATCTCTACCCATTTCAGCCCTTTTTACTCCTTCAGAAACTAGCATTCTTTCAACAACCAACTGGGAGAAAGAAAACAAAACTGAGTAGAAAACTAAGGTCTTCAACTGAATGAAATAAGGAGAAAAGGCAGGAATCAAAATTATCTGACAAAATAAAACTGTATAATAAGGGACTGCAAAAAACTTAAAATGTTGAATGACAAAATCATTAAGACAGACGAAAAAGAAATGAGGAAGGGGAAAACTACAAAAACAGCAAGGCATATAAAAATCCAAAAGGATATAGCTGTGGAGGAAAGTCATATAGACAGTGCTATCATACAACAAATCTGCCCATAAAATTTACAAATTCTAGCCTTAGACTCCAACTATAGCAAAAATAAACCAGAATTAACATTACACATTTCCTTGGTTTCTTTTCTTCAATAAACCCAGGCTGAGATATTAGAGAACTTAACAAACTATCATAGTCATGTACATCCATTAGAAGACTCATTACAGTATTAGCTCAGAATAAGCAGAATAGCATTAAATTCTCCTTAATAATTGTAGCAAAAATGCAGAGCACCCTACTACTGCCAAAACTGTATATTATCCCTAATTTCCTATAAAAAGATTCTCTTCCATTTTCCTACCAAAACCTGCAGAAACTTAAGAGGTCCCAGTATTTTTAATTAAATTCCCAGTATTTACAATTCACAAATCATTCACAACTGAAACAAGTCATTACTAAAAACATTATCCCATTTCCTGTCAAAGCCCTAAAGCAAATTCAGCAGAACACCTCCAAAGTATATGGAAAGGAAAACCCACTATTTGCAGCAAATTCACTAAAACACCTCCAAAGTCTATGAAAGACCCACAATTTGCAGCAAATTCAAGAAGATGACTCCATGCAATAAAAACATTTAAGTAAAATAACACTCAACCTACAAGAAAACATGAGAGTTATATCTTATGGAGTACTACTATATAAATAGCCAGATAGACAGACGGAGAGAAGTAAAATGAGTAACAAAAATTGGCATAACAATTCACAAACCTGAGTCGCAATTCCAGCATGATCAGTCCCTGGAACCCAAAGTGTTGGCCTTCCTTTCATGCGGTTGTACCTAATCATAATATCCTGCATGGATACATGGATAAGCATGATAAGAAATACATACATATATTACACACACTGACAAATAATAAATTATACCAGTGTAAAAGGTTTACAGAGCACCCACAACTCCATATCACTTAAAATGCAACAAGCTGAGAAAAACATAAAAAGGGAATAAATAACATCTTTTCTTATTTTTCACAATTAGATATTAAACACTCTGTGCACTTAAACAACAAGCAACCAACGATTAAAAATCTATGACTTCAAAAGGTAGAATGAGTTGCATCAGAAATCCATTGTTATAATTACCTTAGTAAATCACATAAAAAAAATCTTAGAAATACCGAAATACAGAAAATACGTCTAACTGCATAAATATTCATGTCACGGTGTACATAAATAGCAATAACAAACATAAACTAGATATTAAAAAAAAAAAAAATTGAAACCTCAAGTGTCACAAACATGGCATGCCCCATGTGCAAAGAACCAGTAACATTGGGAGGCGGCATCGGTATCACAAAAGGATCACTTCCCCTGTCAAAGCTTGGCCTAAAATACCCTTGAGACTCCCACCTAGCATCCAATAATCACAATCAAAACATAACTCACAATAGAAAAGCATTCGTACTTCAAAGTCTGACCCCTTAAAAGCCAGTAAAAAGGGAAACCAAAAATGAAACAAGTAGCACTCAGAAATGCACCAAAACAGCCAGAACCAAGCTTCATATCAATAAAAAAAACATCAAATAATTTGAATGCACAAAGTTATATCTCGTAACACTCTTTTACCACTGCAAACGACAGCAACACGCAGATAACAAATCACTAATTTCAACATTAATTTCAAAAGCATACCAATTGTATATGCGTTCCTCCGCGGCAAAGTCGAAGGATTTGGCAATCTCGGGAGACGTGAAGACACCATTCTCTCTCTCCGATGCAGCAACTGAAACACATTAAACAATAACGATACTCACAATTGAAAAAAATAAAAAAATAATAATTGTTGTTGTTGCAAAGAGGAAAAGGAATTAGGCGAAGAGAACCTGCAAGGTGACGGCGAGTACGAGAGAGAGGAACGCGAGGGCGGCGCGTGAAGAAGAGAAGAGGGTTGCGAGAAGAGAAGGGGCACAAGAGACGAGAAGAAGAGTAATAAGAAGCAGAGAGAGAGAGCATAGTGGACATGCTTAATGGTTTCACTTCACAACAGCAGAAGCAGCATTCGGCTAAGCAGCACAGGTGGCGGGGCGTGCGAAGGTTTGGGATGAGGAGGGAAAATGCCACGCTTCCCCCGTAATAAATAAATTGAGGAATGTTTTGTGTTTTGCTGATTAATTTGAGAAATTATTTTAGCTTAATTATTAATTTAATATTCATTTTTAGAGTTTTAATTAAGTTTTTTATTTTTTTAAAATGCTTTAATAATTGAAGCTTTTAAGAATATATGAATATAATTGAATATTTTAAATAAATAATGGTACCAAATTAATAATTAAGTTAATTATTTTATTTTTTATAATGATTTAATAAAAAAAAATTATAAATTATATTATCTTCACATTTCATAAGAGGTAATTTTACTTGAGATTATTATTAAAATTTTATGATTGACAAAACTCTTTAATGTAATTATAAATTTAACTTAATTTTTAAAATCACTTATTAAATTTAAACAAATTCATGTTAAATAATTTACATATTTAATAATATTTTAATAACTTATTAATTATTAGCCTAAAATATGATTAATATTTTTTATTTTAATTTTTTTTATTGATATGTATCGTTTAATTTAAAATATGTATTTTTTTCATTATAAAATAATATTCTTTTAAGGTTATAAAACACTAATTAAAAATCATTTAATTAAGATAATTTTAAATAAAAATATTTTTAATTATTTAACTACTTTTATCTTAAATTATTCTATTTTTCATCAATAACAAATGCACTTTACGATAGATTTTTTTTCTGATGAAAATATCAATTAGTCTTCTTACTTATATCTAGAGTAATATTAGAAAAATAGTTTTAAAAAATTAAAAAAAAAATATTCTTTTGGAACAAAATCAATAAATTAAAAATATCACTATTTTGAAATGGAGAAAGTATATGATTATTTATCGTTTCTAACTAAATTAAAAATTATAATTATTTTAATTGATTTGCATAATATTTTAGTTATATCATGTGTAATGATAAGATACATGTTCAACTATTTTTTTCTAACCAAAATCAAATTGATTCTAATTATAAATCAAATTTTACACAAATATTTAATAAAAATGTATCTCACTGCATGTTAAAGAATATGATAATGTGGTAAATTTAAAATATTACTCATTTTAGTGAAATAGTAAGTAATTAATTTTTTTAAATATTAAAAAAACATACTTTTTTATTAGAAGTTCAATTTTTACATATTGTAAGTGTAAAAATTTATATATTATGAATTAATTAAAAATCACTCTAAATACGATTTTTAAAATAATTATTACAAAGTTAATTATTTTTAGTATAAAAAATTAACCTGTATATGAATTTAAATTCTTTAATTAATAGGTTCAATAATAAAGTTTAGCTTATATACATTCTTAGTGTAAAGCAATATTGTACATATATCTTATAAGATTTAACTATTTTATAGAGTTGCATTTTTCATAAATATAATGTTATACATATATCTTATAAGATTTAACTAAGTTATATACAAGTATAAATATAATTATAAAGATAATAATAGTTTTTGTAACTAGCATTTATAGAATTAAAATAATATCATATATATTTTAATATAAGATTACTTTAATATATATCAATATTTGTAACGATATTAATATATTTTAAACTAATGTCTAATTATATAAAACTTAAAAATATTTAAAAAATAAAAATTTGTAAATTTTAGACACAGTATTTGTGTAAGACATGAGTTATTACAATAATTTTTAATTAGTTTTATTTAAACTTTTTGTTGTAGAATATATCCCTTTTTTTAAAAATAACTTTCAAGGATTTTTACTTTTTTAACATCTAAAGACTTTTTCCAATTATGCTCACAAAAAAATAAAAATTATATTATTAAATCTTTTAATTAATGAACTAAGAATAATTGAAGAGAGATAGAAATGTAAACAAAGAAGTTTATACTAATTAAACCAAAATCCAGACCTACATCTAGTGTTAATTTGAAAACCTTAGTCAAACCATTCTTACATTATAAAAATTTGTAATACAAACATTATCTACACATAATTTCTATATACATTTTTTCCTTAAACCTACAAGAAAAAAAAGAAGCACCCCTCTTGTTTTCTTTCCAATCTTAAAACCTTTCTAAGATTAAAACAGTCTAAAAACGCAATTTTTTAATTATAATACTCCTTAGAAGTGCAAAATATCCGAATTCAATTTGATCTTACACATTTAGATTGTTCTTGACTTTTTTCTTTGACAAATCTTTGAATGCAATCAATCCTTCTTTCACTTTGATATCTTTCTTTGAAAATAGAAAGATAGCTTCTAAATTTGAAAGTAAACTTTAATCTAAAAGAGTTTTGTGTATTTAAAAATTGAATTTCGTTCTATATATTTTGAGTTTGATTGAAAGCCTTTTTATACAGAATTTTTGAATTTCAAAATTGATTTAACAAATTACGTAACAGATTACATGATTTAGTTACAAGTTTTGAACCCTGTAATTGATTGTGTAATCAATTAAATTGATCCTTTTTCTCTTAGTAAAATAGCAAGATTGACAATTTAATCAATTACTCTCATTATGTAATTGGTTACTTCAATGCAATATAAAATACAACAGTTTTAGCTAACATGTGATTGATTAAATGAAACTGTAATCGATTACATTAGTTCAAATTGTTGATTATAGTTTTTTTTAACTCTTGTGATCAATTGCACACTCATGTAATCAATTAAAATAGTTAAAAAAACTTTATCAAATTTATAATTAACAAAATTTTGAATCATCTAAGAGTTGTATGCACACACAAGTATGTTTTACTAAACTAACAATATAATGTCACATCTTAGCATGATTTATATTATATAATAAACCAACATCTGAGTCTTGAAGTCTTGATCTTCAAAATTTGCAAATAGGATTGTGTTAAATGAAAGTGAAACTCCTCAAAGCAAATCAAGTGAAAAAAGAGATGATGTGCATGTCTTTGTCTTATTTGAAGATGATGGAACTCAAGCCTCGAAAAACAAAATTGTAAAAGTTGTTATCAAGAAAGAACCTATTGACTAACTTCTTAAAATGTCATAATTATCAACAAACTTATTTTTTATTTTTGAAATTTTAGTTTTCAAAATATTTAAAAACTCAATAACTAGTGGTTGATATGTGGCACTTGTTTTCTTTTAATGTATTAAATGAGATTAATGTTTATTTCTATTTTCAAGTCTTAAATTATGATTTACATATAAATGATGATTACTAATGTTTATACTTTATTTCTTTTTTTGTCTCCAATGAAGTAATTATAAATCAACTTGAAATAGTTTTAAAAAAATATATATTGAAAAAATTTTAATAAATTTTAGATTCATTAGCAAAATAAATAATTTTGTGATACATCAAGATGTATAATGGTTATAAGGTAAAAGAATATCATACATAGCTTTTATATGTTAATAGTGTTTGGATTTATTAGTTTCGTATAGATTCTTTATCTAGACACATTAAATTTATACATTCTATAATCGATAGAATTGATCAAAAATCATATAATTAGCAGTTTTTTTTTAAATATGATGTCAGGTTATTTTTTATAAAATGACAATCTCTGTATTAAATTAATTTTGAGGCTTTCATTGACTATCGATAACTATTATTTAATAAGAACGACGACAACAACAATGACAACAATAATGACGACAACAACAAGAATAATAATAATAAGATAATAAAAATAACTTAATTTAAATAAAAATGTGAAAAATTAAAATAATAAAATTCATTTAATGTTTAGGAAAGAATAAAGTGTAATAAAATATTTGTATTAAATGAAATATTAATTGGAGGTGAATTTATTTATTTACCTATTTAAATTAATTTATTATATGTATATCATTGAATTGTCTTATTTAAGGTCATTTTAAATATATGCTAATAAGCAATGTGTTTTCACTTTTTTTATATATTAAATTAAATTTACATAAATATTCAAGTACTTTCACGTAAGATTCATTGCATATTAAAATTTGTTGGATAGAGTAATAAAGCAATCATGTGTGTTATTGTCTAACTGTCTTTTTCAATAATTTTTTGTTGACGCATACAATATGGTAGAGTCTTGGCGATTACTATAAGTTGGAACTCACTAGAAAGATCTTAGAGTTGAAATAAAGGTCTTACTAAGGCAATATTAAGAGGAGAAAAATCCTTCAATAGCAGCACGGAAGAGAATTATTTTATTGTCAAGTTTTATCAGTGGTGCACATTATATGTTTTAGAGTTATCAAGTTGTTATGACAATTTGTTTATGGGTATGTTATTCGAATTTGTTCATCATATTTACTCGTAATACAAAATGACCTTAACTGTGTAAAATTATTAAAAAATTTGGTTCGAAATTTGAAGATAGATCGAATTTGATATGTGAAATTTTCATCAAGCTTGATCAATCAACAATAGACATAAAGCAAGGGAATGTATTTGAGAATATCAACGCAACTATATAAGAAAATATTTATTAATTATTTTTTCTAACATAATTTATTGCTTATTTTTATTTTTGGACTAATTTTAGCATTATCATGTAATTATATGCACAATTGAATTTCAAAAGAGATTATTACCTTAAGAGCACATATTGGTCCTCCTACAACCTTAGTATAGATATCCACATCCTGCTAATATTGTCAAAATTATTTCTCCTGAAATTCCAAATCAAAGAACTAATTCAGATTTGTATAAATTTGTAGTAGGATTAATGATTCATGGACATGTGGAATACATAAAAGAAAATCTGCATGCATGCAAAATGGAAAATTTACAACTTATTTTCTAAAAAAATTATGGATAAGACAACTTTTGATATTGAAGGATATCCTTTGTACCAAAGGAGAGACAATTGGAAAGTAATAAAAAATGTGATTGTATAATATGCTTATATCAATGTTGTATGGTGTAAACGATCTCGTTCTATCAATTATCTATTTAAATATGTGAACAAAGATCATGATAAAATAGTTACTAATTTTTAGAAAAATATTATTAAAATGAATGAATCTCGATGTGTTGATGAGATCGAAATGTATTATGATTGTAGATATTTATGCTTTTGCAAGACTACATGAAATTTTTTTGCATTTAACATTCATTATAAAGAGACTTTTCTTAAAAGTTTATCATTACATTTGACTAAAGAAAATTTAGTGTATATGATGAAGATCAACCTATTGAACAAGTTCTTGAAAAAGCAACAAGCAACACATCAAAGTTTTTGACATGGATGGATGCTAATAAAAGTTATCCTAAAGCAAGGAATCTACTATATGCTTAATTTCCATCCAAATTTACTTGGAAGCAACGTGAACATCAATGGTATCCTAGGAGAAAATGATGTACAACTGGTAGATTATGTAACATCATATTTTTTTATTGTTAGAAATTATAATATTGATAATGAAATAATGGAGAGTTTGAGGGGAAATGATAAACTATTTCCAAGCAAAAGAAATTATAAGCAGGATAGAGATATAAGATGAATTAATCGACAATTATCAAATTAATAACAATAGGAATAAGTAAAATAAACTAAAAAATTAATGAAAGAATAAATAAAGTAATTTAAAAAGAAGATATATATAAATAAATATGTGTGTGTATATATATATATATGTGTTTGATTAAATACAAGCTGTAGACAAGAAATAGAACTAAGGAAAATTTTTATAATAAACTAGATTAGTAGAATAAAAATCTGTATTTTATAACTAATTACATAAATACAATAAATTAAATAAATAGATTTAGGGAATTTATGAAAAGTATTTTTATAAAGAAAAATAGGAAACAGGTAAAGAAAAGTATAAAATGATTTATAAGAAGTTCAGAAAAATTTTAGAAGTAAAAATAATAATTTTAAAAAATGAAAACAAAAAAAAATGAGAGAGAAAGAGAAAAAGAAAAGGAAATAAAAAAGAGGGGGAGAAGAAGTAAGTCACTTGCCAACTAAGCTACCCACTTTGGGTAGCATAACAACGCTTTATTAAATACAAAAGCTAAAAATGAGTAAATAAATGAGAAATAAAAGCGAAAGGTATAAAAGGGTTAGTCAGGGATTGAACCCTTACCCCTAGAAAGGCTTAAGGAAAGGAGGAGAGCGTAGTTGCTAGTGAGACCGTTAGGTCCATTGCTAACAACTTAACCCAATTAAATATAGTTAACCTTTTTTGTTTCCTTTGAAACCGCCATTGAAGCACCTTTTTCAACCTCGCGTCTTCGTCTGCTACATAGTCGCCCAACCTAGCAACCTAGCTTATCTTACTCAACAAGGCTACCGCCTGCTCCTATGATTAAAATATGGTATTTGCGACGGTGGGATGGCTATATAAACGCCTTTGGAATCGAGTTTAGAGCATCAAATCCAGCAAACATCCCACTGTCAACAAGTAAACCAATAGCTTTGATGAATCAAAAGAAATAGAATTATGTTGAAAAATATGATAGTAAAACTATTCCACACCATTAACAAGTAAACCAATAATTTTGATAAATCAAATGAAATAGAATTGTGTTGAAAAATAAGGTATATTGGAGATTATAAAAATACCCTTCAGTTCATTTTTATTAAAATCTTCAAGTTTTGAGTAAATTTTTGAATGTATACCTATAAGGAACTATTTTAGTAAAAATGATGAATCAAACATAAGATTTTGAAAGGATAAAATAACCAAAATACTTCTTTTATTAAAAATTATCTAAAATAATTTTGAATTAATATCCAAATATCTCATGGATACTTGTTATTTAGTTTGTATATTATAGGAAGAAATTTTGAAAGAAAAGCCATAAAAGACAAGTAAAATGACTAGAATATCCCTCTTATATAAATTTGAGAATTCTAACTAAACTTTGATAATTCTCATGACTTCCTTTATGATGTGTATTATCCTTGCAAATATATCTAACTTATTTGTGGTTTATCTCGGTGAGTATAAGAAAAGGTTTCATTAGATAAAACCCTATGTTAGTAGATAAGTGATCTATAAAAAGTTTGATAAGTCTCTATAACATAAAAGATCTCTCCTGCAGTATGATATTTGGCTAGAAAGAGCCAAGATGATGAATTAAATTGGCCAAATAGATGTTATTATGAATGGATATTAAGCGGGATTTCACATTGAAAGTATTTTCGGATCTTGTACCTTGAAACTTGATAAAGAAAAAGGCGGAAGGTAACCATAAATCATAAATTATGTGAGATACAAGATTGAAGGAATGCAATGGATTGACTAAAGAAGGTAACTAAGAAATGTATGTAGATTACGGAAGTCCTTGGGAGCATATAGGTGCCAAGTTTGTGAGCTGCTCTCGACAAGGGGGTCACACTGAGTCGATTTGGCAACCCCGATGTCATAAAGCATTACCAAGATTGGTGGAGAGTATTTGAGTCTTGTACTAGATCATAATATGTACTCCTGATCGTCACCCAAAATTTCAAATTACAAACAAAATAATATGTTTCGCATAGTAAGAGGCAGCAAGGGGCCCTATTGTGCTAATAATAAACTAGTAGGACATGTGACAGTGAGTTAAGAGCAAACGACTATAGGTATGTCATTGTATGTGTTTGATAAAGAACAGGTCACTTGTAATGCCCCTTTTATTTATTTTAATTTAATAGAAAATATTTCAAGAGTTATTGCTCAAATAAAATTTACCTCTTAATTTATCTGGGAAATTACAATTTAACAATAAACCATCTCGTCATATTACATCCATTTCAAGTACTTACTGTATTATACATACAGTAGAAAAGTTATACATCGCATAACATTATGAACAAAACACTAGAAACAAAAAACTTTTAACTAAACTCTTTAGTGACTTTTTCTGTCTAATCTGAAGCTTTAGAGGGATTCTCTTCATCAGTTGACTCTTCCCTTTGGTTCATATTACCAGCTTGTACTGATCCTATTGATGATTAATGAGGTTGAGGAGTTTGAAGTCATCTCCGATTAGCTGGTACATTAAGGAATCTGGGTGGCGGAGTTTGACAAAAAACTACTAGCAAGTCTACATGGTGGAATTGTTAAGGTACTACAATGTTTGTGGGTCAGAAGGTGAATCAGACATATCCTATGAATGTATCATAGCCCTAGACTCTGTCGTAAGTTCATTTCCATTCTAAGGACAAAATAGTTAGATGAAAAAGTGATTGAAATTCGTCAGTCATGCTTTGTCTTAAAGAGAGGGGGGGTGTAGAAGTGAGCTATCAATTCTAAGATACACACATACATAATAAAAAAGTGGTTTATCTAACGTAGTCCCTCATCTCATTGTTCATGCCTAAATAGGTTTTCTAATCGTTTTAGGACCCTTCGTAGCCTCCTATACTACTAACTCCGAGAGGGCTTACCTGAGCGTATCATTGAAGATCCAATTTGCAACTTTTGGTTGACGATCGGGAGTACATACCCTACCTCAAACTTGGTCCAGAGCACTCTCAACCGAATCTTGGTAATGTTTCGCTTTGTCGGGGATGCCAAGTCGATTTTGTGACACCCTCCTTTCTCCGAGCGGTTCACAACTTGGCACCTTATCTACCTCCATGGTCTCACTAAAGCCTGTATACATTCATCAAGTACCTTCTGTGGTCAACCATTGCATCCTCCGTCTTAAATTCTCACTCGATAGAATTTTTGGTTCTGTCTATCTTCCTAATCACATCTATCATTTCTACTGTTTCTTCTTATAGTGGTACTAATGTCATATCAAGGTTCTAATGGACAACATCCATTGGTACATTACAATCACTCTAGATTATATCATTATTGTCTGAGTATATTTCAATTCATCAATTATCCTAGGATTTTTTAGGAATTACTATCACTAATGGACAATTAATAGGTATATCTGCCTTCCACAGATAGTAAAATCATTAAACCATATTGATATCCTCAACACAATTCATTCTAATGTATAATCACTAATTCACAATAATTAACCATACGTTTTATATTCAAAATAATAAGGTAGGGGTAAAATGGTTATTTTACAAAAATATGACCTTATGAATTTTTTTTTTAACTCTTAACAACTCCCAATATCTTATATAGTGATTCAAGTATGATGAGTTGTTTTTCATAGGTATAGGAAGTTCTAATTAAATTTTCTACTATAAGGGTATTTTAGTGATTTTTACAAAATATTGTTTTCTAGGATTTTTATTTTCTCATTTCTATCAAAATTACTTGGCATGTAGGTTTCTATTACCATTCAAAAAAACTTCGGAGTGGAAAAAGCCAATTTAGTATTACAAATATTTTTTTCTAAAGTATGGGTATTTTGGTTATTTTAGAAATATTTACCCTTTTTAAATATTTTTAATCCAAATTCTTGGAAGTATTCTAATATGACTAAGAATAATTTAGATTATCTTTCCTGAAATAAGAATGACCTAGAAATGATCAAATGATCATTTTATATCCTAGGGTTATTTTGGTCATTTTGTGAAAATTTACTTTTATAAATATTTACTTCAAATTCTTACCCCTAAATTTTAACATTAGATACTACTTATTGTAATAAGGTTTTCAGGCTATTTTCTATAAATTTAAAATGGCCTAAAAGGACCCCAAATATTTACTTTTATATCCTAAAGGTATTTTGGTTATTTTGAAAATATAATTTTATTTTTAAGGATTTTGAAATTTCAAAAATGATATTAAGACTCTAGGCATGTTTCTAAGCAGATCCTAAACTTTTTCCCTCAAATTTTTTATTATTTTTGGAAGTTTTAAAAATAATTTAATTTTTTATCAAATTTTCTAAGAAAATTTTATCGTATTTCCTTTCTAAATGATTAGAGTTATCTTCTAGTATGTTTTCAATGCTTGGATGTGCAGGAACAACCTAGAATTTCAAGAAAATAGAATGAAGGCATTTTGGTAATTTTTACACAAAGGGGCAAAATGGTCATCTTCAACATTTGTCTACGATTTCCGAATGAGAGAATTGGAATTTGGGAACTTCAATTCTCTTAGTGTTTTTGGAAATTAAACTAACTAGAATTCATCAAGCACTAACTCTTAACTAATTCCAACCTACAATTGAGCAATTTGTGCTTAGATAAAGCCAAACAAATTCGAATTTTTACAAAGTTTAAAACAAATGAATTCTAATTCAATTGCTAAAATATAGTGTGAATTAGTCCACAAAACTATGTAGAATTCGAATTGAAGTGTAGAATAGTTTTATAAATCAAATTTAGAGAAAGAATAACTCTTCCTATCTCGATTGAAGCTTCTGTAACTCGTTAATGGTGAAGCTCTGGTACCTTTGTGAAATTGCATTTCCTTGTGTATTTCTCCAAATTTCTTCAATAGAAAGGTTTGTGAGATGATTTCGAAACTAATGGGACAAAATTGAGTCAATTTGGTGTAGAATTGAATGAGAATTTGAAGGTTAAAGTTCGTTAAGTTTCTTTCAAAATTCAATCTTCTTTTGGCCTTATATAGACCTCTGTGACTTGTTCCTTCATGGCAAAGCATGCCCAGGCATAGGGCGGTGATAGGGTGGCACTGGCAAGGTATGGGTGGCTTAGAGTAGAGTGTACAACTTTTGAAAAAAAAAATTGTCTCGAGGTCAAGGATGACGAAAGTGCTTCCATGGTTGTTTAAACGTTTTTATGAAAGGTTAATTAGATTTTAATTCATAAAAATAATAGCAATCGGCCTAGCGGTCAAATGGCAATCCCTGCATCCCCACTCTCTCTTCGACCCTCATGTCACTTCCTTCGAATTTGCCCCAAGCCTTTTTTATTACTTCGTGTTTTATTTCTTTTCATTTATCCAACGTCTTCCGTTCTTATTTTAGTTGGGTCGAATTTTAGTACCCAAATTGGGTAGCTTTGTTGGCAATGCTCCCAACTCTCCTTTCTCTCTCTCAGGAGCGGAGTTCAATCCCTGGCTCTGCCTTGTCTAACTTCCTTCCTTTCTTTTTTTTTCATTTTCTTTTTCTTTTCTATTTTTATTTTCTATTTTCTATTTTTAATTTCTATGAATTCTATTTTATATTTTTAAATTCTTTCAAAAATCCTATAATTTGAATT